>WNGS01166299.1:25738-38238 GCA_020271785.1 Procambarus virginalis | reverse complement strand
CCCTGGCCTGCAGGCAGAGGGAGAGGTCCCCCTCCCTGGCCTGCAGGCAGAGGGAGAGGTCCCGCTCCCTGGCCTGCAGGCAGAGGGATAGGTCCCGCTCCCTGGCCTGCAGGCAGAGGGAGAGGTCCCTCTCCCAGGCCTGCAGGCAGAGGGAGAGGTCCCGCTCCCTGGCCTGCAGGCAGAGGGAGAGGTCCCGCTCCCTGGCCTGCAGGCAGAGGAAGAGGTCCCGCTCCCTGGCCTGCAGGCAGAGGAAGAGGTCCCGCTCCCTGGCCTGCAGGCAGAGGAAGAGGTCCCGCTCCCTGGCCTGCAGGCAGAGGAAGAGGTCCCGCTCCCTGGCCTGCAGGCAGAGGAAAAGGTCCCCCTCCCAGGCCTGCAGGCAGAGGGAGAGGTCCCACTCCCTGGCCTGCAGGCAGAGGAAGAGGTCCCGCTCCCTGGCTTGCAGGCAGAGGAAGAGGTCACGCTCCTTGGCCTGCAGGCAGAGGGAGAGGTCCCCCTCCCAGGCCTGCAGACAGAGGAAGAGGTCCCGCTCCCTGGCCTGCAGGCAGAGGGAGAGGTCCCGCTCCCTGGCCTGCAGGCAGAGGGAGAGGTCCCGCTCCCTGGCCTGCAGGCAGAGGGAGAGGTCCCGCTCCCTGGCCTGCAAGCAGAGGGAGAGGTCCCGCTCCCTGGCCTGCAGGCAGAGGGAGAGGTCCCGCTCCCTGGCCTGCAGGCAGAGGAGAGGTCCCGCTCCCTGGCCTGCAGGCAGAGGGAGAGGTCCCGCTCCCTGGCCTGCAGGCAGAGGAAGAGGTCCCACCCCATGATCTGCAGGCAGAGGGAGAGGTCCCGCTCCCTGGCTTGCAAGCAGAGGGAGAGGTCCCACCCCATGATCTGCAGGCAGAGGGAGAGGTCCCGCTCCCTGGCTTGCAAGCAGAGGGAGAGGTCCCACCCCATGATCTGCAGGCAGAGGAAGAGGTCCCGCTCCCTGGCCTGCAGGCAGAGGAAGAGGTCCCGCTCCTAGGCCTGCAGGCAGAGGAAGAGGTCCCGCTCCTTGGCCTGCAGGCAGAGGAAGAGGTCCCCCTCCCTGGCCTGCAGGCAGAGGAAGAGGTCCCGCTCCCTGGCCTGCAGGCAGAGGAAGAGGTCCCGCTCCCTGGCCTGCAGGCAGAGGGAGAGGTCCCCCTCCCTGGCCTGCAGGCAGAGGAAGAGGTCCCGCTCCCTGGCCTGCAGGCAGAGGAAGAGGTCCCCCTCCCTGGCCTGCAGGCAGAGGAAGAGGTCCCGCTCCCTGGCCTGCAGGCAGAGGAAGAGGTCCCGCTCCCTGGCCTGCAGGCAGAGGAAGAGGTCCCGCTCCCTGGCCTGCAGGCAGAGGGAGAGGTCCCCCTCCCTGGCCTGCAGGCAGAGGGAGAGGTCCCCCTCCCTGGCCTGCAGGCAGAGGAAGAGGTCCCCCTCCCTGGCCTGCAGGCAGAGGAAGAGGTCCCGCTCCCTGGCCTGCAGGCAGAGGGAGAGGTCCCCCTCCCTGGCCTGCAGGCAGAGGAAGAGGTCCCCCTCCCTGGCCTGCAGGCAGAGGAAGAGGTCCCGCTCCCTGGCCTGCAGGCAGAGGAAGAGGTCCCGCTCCCTGGCCTGCAGGCAGAGGGAGAGGTCCCGCTACCTGGCCTGCAGCCAGAGGGAGAGGTCCCGCTCCCTGGCCTGCAGGCAGAGGGAGAGGTCCCGCTCTCTGGCCTGCAGCCAGAGGGAGAGGTCCCGCTCCCTGGCCTGCAGCCAGAGGGAGAGGTCCCGCTCCCTGGCCTGCAGGCAGAGGGAGAGGTCCCGCTCCCTGGCCTGCAGGCAGAGGGAGACTCGGGCCGTGGAGTCATACTTCAGGCCAAGACTCCAGACCCCAGCTGAAGAACCTCTCCCCCTAGCAGCCCCCAGCTTGGGACCCCAGCTGCCAGCTTGGGACCCCCAGCTGCCAGCTTGGGACCCCCAGCTGCCAGCTTGGGACCCCCAGCTGCCAGCTTGGGACCCTTGCTCCCATCTTGGAACCCCTGCTCTCAGCTAGGGACCCCAGCTGCCAGCTTGGGACCCTCACCTGCCAGCTTGGGACCCGAACTGCCATCTTGGGACCCCTGCATCCTGCTAGGGACCCCAGCTGCCACCTTGGGACCCCTGCTCCCAGCTTGGGACCCCAGCTGCCAGCTTGGGACCCCAGCTGCCAGCTTGGGACCCCTGCATCCTGCTAGGGACCGCAGCTGCCAGCTTGGGACCCCTGCTCCCAGCTTGGGACCCCAGCTGCCAGCTTGGGACCCCAGCTGCCAGCTTGGGACCCCTGCATCCTGCTAGGGACCCCAGCTGCCACCTTGGGACCCCTGCTCCCAGCTTGGGACCCCAGCTGCCAGCTTGGGACCCCAGCTGCCAGCTTGGGACCCCTGCATCCTGCTAGGGACCGCAGCTGCCAGCTTGGGACCCCTGCTCCCAGCTTGGGACCCCAGCTGCCAGCTTGGGACCCCTGCTCCCAGCTTGGGACCCCAGCTGCCACCTTGGGACCCCTGCTCCCAGCTTGGGACCCCAGCTGCCAGCTTGGGACCCCAGCTGCCAGCTTGGTACACCAGCTGCCAGCTTGGTAGACCAGCTGCCAGCTTGGTACACCAGCTGCCAGCTTGGTACACCAGCTGCCAGCTTGGTACACCAGCTGCCAGCTTGGTACACCAGCTGCCAGCTTGGTACACCAGCTGCCAGCTTGGTACACCAGCTGCCAGCTTGGGACCCCAGATCATAATATACTGACAAAGATTCCCGCCTACTAGTCCGGCTATTAAACTGTGCTCGACTTAATTTTATAATAATAACCCGTATTCAGTTACATATATTTACCTTGCAGGAAAAGAGAGAAAATGCAGTTAGTACAGTAATGTGCTTTAGGGATACGAACCCCCCATAAAAGTTTGGAGTATATTATGGAGCCGTGCGCATTATTATAATGTGGGGAGCTGCCAACATTTATGTTAATTGCGGCATTACATTTGAAGCCACGCAAAAGTTGAGTAATACGTTAACATGTTTTACACGCAGGGAGGCGCTGTATGTGTGAGACTGTATGTGCACCCTGTATGTGTGAGTCTGTATGTGCACCACTGTATGTGTGAGACTGTATGTGCACCCCTGTATGTGTGAGTCTGTATGTGCACCCCTGTATGTGTGAGTCTGTATGTGCACCACTGTATGTGTGAGTCTGTATGTGCACCCCTGAATGTGTGAGTCTGTATGTGCACCCCTGTATGTGTGAGACTGTATGTGCACCCCTGTATGTGTGAGTCTGTATGTGCGCCGCTGTATGTGTGAGTCTGTATGTGCGCCGCTGTATGTGTGAGTCTGTATGTGCGCCGCTGTATGTGTGAGTCTGTATGTGCGCCGCTGTATGTGTGAGTCTGTATGTGCGCCGCTGTATGTGTGAGTCTGTATGTGCACCCCTGTATGTGTGAGTCTGTATGTGCATCACTGTATGTGTGAGACTGTATGTGCACCACTGTATGTACCCCCTGTATGTGCACCACTGTATGTGTGAGTCTGTATGTGCATCACTGTATGTGCACCACTGTATGTGTGAGACTGTATGTGCATCACTGTATGTGTGAGTCTGTATGTGCATCACTATGTGTGAGTCTGTATGTGCACCCCTGTATGTGTGAGTCTGTATGTGCACCCCTGTATGTGTGAGTCTGTATGTGCATCACTGTATGTGTGAGTCTGTATGTGCACCCCTGTATGTGTGAGACTGTATGTGCACCACTGTATGTGTGAGTCTGTATGTGCACCCCTGTATGTGTGAGTCTGTATGTGCACCACTGTATGTGTGAGACTGTATGTGCACCACTGTATGTGTGAGACTGTATGCGCACCACTGTATGTGTGAGACTGTATGTGCACCACTGTATGTGTGAGTCTGTGTGTGCATCACTGTATGTGTGAGACTGTATGTGCACCACTGTATGTGTGAGTCTGTATGTGCACCACTGTATGTGTGAGTATGTATGTGCACCCCTGTATGTGTGAGTCTGTATGTGCACCACTGTATGTGTGAGACTGTATGTGCACCACTGTATGTGTGAGTCTGTATGTGCGTCACTGTATGTGTGAGTCTGTATGTGCACCACTGTATGTGTAAGTCTGTATGTGCACCCCTGTATGTGTGAGTCTGTATGTGCACCACTGTATGTGTGAGACTGTATGTGCACCACTGTATGTGAGAGTCTGTATGTGCACCACTGTATGTGTGAGTCTGTATGTGCACCCCTGTATGTGTGAGTCTGTATGTGCACCACTGTATGTGTGAGACTGTATGTGCACCACTGTATGTGTGAGTCTGTATGTGCATCACTGTATGTGTGAGACTGTATGTGCACCACTGTATGTGTGAGACTGTATGTGCACCACTGTATGTGTGAGTCTGTATGTGCATCACTGTATGTGTGAGACTGTATGTGCACCACTGTATGTGTGAGACTGTATGCACACCACTGTATGTGTGAGACTGTATGTGCACCACTGTATGTGTGAGTCAGTGTGTGCATCACTGTATGTGTGAAACTGTATGTGCACCACTGTATGTGTGAGTCTGTATGTGCACCCCTGTATGTGTGAGACTGTATGTGAACCACTGTATGTACCCCCTGTATGTGCACCACTGTATGTACCCCTGTATGTGCACCACTGTATGTAGCCCTTGTATGTGCACCACTGTATGTATCCCCTGTATGTGCACCACTGTATGTGCAAGTCTGTATGTGAACCACTGTATGTACCCCCTGTATGTGCAACACTGTATGTAGCCCTTGTATGTGCACCACTGTATGTATCCCCTGTATGTGCACCACTGTATGTACCCCCCTGTATGTGCACCACTGTATGTACCCCCTGTATGTGCACCACTGTATGTACCCCCTGTATGTGCACCACTGTATGTACCCCCTGTATGTGCACCACTGTATGTACCCCCTGTATGTGCACCACTGTATGTACCCCCTGTATGTGCACCACTGTATGTACCCCCTGTATGTGCACCACTGTATGTACCCCTGTATGTGCACCACTGTATCTGGCCCCCCTGTATGTGCACCACTGTATGTACCCCCCTGTATGTGCACCACTGTATGTACCCCTGTATGTGCACCACTGTATGTACACCACTGTATGTACCCCCCTGTATGTGCACCACTGTATGTACCCCTGTATGTGCACCACTGTATGTGCACCACTGTATGTACCCCTGTATGTGCACCACTGTATGTACCCCCCTGTATGTGCACCACTGTATGTACCCCTGTATGTGCACCACTGTATGTGCACCACTGTATGTACCCCTGTATGTGCACCACTGTATGTGCACCACTGTATGTACCCCTGTATGTGCACCACTGTATGTGCACCACTGTGGTGGTACTCACCTAGTTGTACTCACCTAGTTGTGCTTGCGGGGGTTGAGCTCTGGCTCTTTGGTCCCGCCTCTCAACCGTCAATCAACAGGTGTACAGTTCCTGAGCCTACTGGGCTCTATCATATCTACACTTGAAACTGTGTATGGAGTCAGCCTCCACCACATCGCTTCCTAATGCATTCCATTTGTCAACCACTCTGACACTAAAAAAGTTCTTTCTAATATCTCTGTGGCTCATTTGGGCACTCAGCTTCCACCTGTGTCCCCTAGTGCGTGTGCCCCTTGTGTTAAACAGCCTGTCTTTATCAACCCTGTCGATTCCCCTGAGAATCTTGAATGTGGTGATCATGTCCCCCCTAACTCTTCTGTCTTCCAACGAAGTGAGGTTTAATTCCTGCAGTCGCTCCTCGTAGCTCATACCTCTCAGCTCGGGTACTAGTCTGGTGGCAAACCTTTGAACCTTTTCCAGTTTAGTCTTATGCTTGACTAGATAGGGACTCCATGCTGGAGCCGCATACTCCAGGATTGGTCTGACATATGTGGTATATAATGTTCTGAAAGATTCCTTACACAAGTTTCTAAAGGCCGTTCTTATGTTAGCCAACCTGGCATATGCTGCTGATGTTATCCTCTTGATATGAGCTTCAGGGGACAGGTCTGGCGTGATATCAACCCCCAGGTCTTTCTCTCTCTCTGACTCTTGAAGTATTTCATCTCCCAAATGATACCTTGTATCTGGTCTCCTGCTTCCTACCCCTATCTTCATTACATTACATTTGCTTGGGTTAAACTCTAACAGCCATTTGTTCGACCATTCCTGCAGCTTGTCCAGGTCTTCTTGAAGTCTCAAGCTGTCCTCCTCTGTCTTAATCCTTCTCATAATTTTGGCGTCGTCAGCAAACATTGAGAGGAATGAGTCTATACCCTCTGGGAGATCATTTACGTATATCAGAAACAGGATAGGTCCAAGTACAGAGCCCTGTGGGACTCCACTGGTGACTTCACGCCAGTCTGAGGTCTCACCCTCACTGTAACTCTCTGCTTCCTATTGCTTAGGTACTCCCTTATCCACTGGAGCGCCCTACCTGTTACTCCTGCCTGTTTCTCCAGCTTATGCATCAACCTTTTATGGGGTACTGTGTCAAAGGCTTTCCGACAGTCCAAAAAAATGCAGTCCGCCCACCCTTCTCTTTCTTGCTTAATTCTTGTCACCTGATCGTAGAATTCTATCAAGCCTGTAAGGCAAGATTTACCCTCCCTGAACCCATGTTGATGGGTTGTCACGAAGTCTCTTCTCTCCAGATGTGTTACTAGGTTTTTTCTCACAATCTTCTCCATCACCTTGCATGGTATACAAGTTAAGGACACTGGCCTGTAGTTCAGTGCCTCTTGTCTGTCACCCTTTTTGTATATTGGTACTACATTAGCAGTCTTCCATATTTCTGGTAGGTCCCCCGTTTCCAGTGACTTACTATACACTATGGAGAGTGGTAAGCAAAGTGCTCCTGCACACTCTTTCAATACCCATGGCGAGATTCCATCCGGCCCAACAGCTTTTCTCACATCCAGCTCCAATAGGTGCTTTTTGACCTCATCTCTTGTAATTTCGAACCTATCCAAGGTCACCTGGTTTGCTGCCACCTCTCCCAGCGCCGTGATATCTCCCTGTTCTATTGTAAAGACCTCCTGGAACCTTTTGTTGAGTTCTTCACACACCTCTTTGTCATTCTCTGTGTACCTGTCCTCGCCCACCCTAAGTTTAATCACCTGTTCCTTCACTGTTGTCTTCCTCCTGATGTGACTGTGTAGTAGCTTTGGTTCAGTCTTGGCTTTATTAGCTATATCATTTTCATACCTTTTCTCAGCTGCTCTTCTCACACTGACATACTCGTTCCTGGTTCTCTGGTATCTCTCTCTAATTTCTGGTGTTCTGTATTACGGAAGTTCCTCCATGCCCTTTTGTTCAGCTCCTTTGCTTTCATACATTCCCTATTAAACCACGGATTCTTCCTTTGCTTCTCTGTTTTTTCCTGTTGGGCTGGGACAACTGCACCACTGTATGTGCCCACTGTATGTGCACCACTGTATGTACCCCCTGTATGTCCACCATTGTATGTACCCCCTGTATGTGCACCACTGTATGTACCCCCTGTATGTGCACCACTGTGTGTACCCCCTGTATGTGCACCACTGTATGTACCCCCTGTATGTCCACCATTGTATGTACCCCTCTGTATGTGCACCACTGTATGTACACCCTGTATGTGCACCACTGTATGTACCCCTCTGTATGTGCACCACTGTATGTACCCCCTGTATGTGCACCACTGTATGTACACCCTGTATGTGCACCACTGTATGTACCCCTCTGTATGTGCACCACTGTATGTACCCCTGTATGTGCACCACTGTATGTACCCCCTGTATGTGCACCACTGTATGTACCCCCTGTATGTGCACCACTGTATGTGCACCACTGTATGTGCACCACTGTATGTACCCCCCTGTATGTGCACCACTGTATGTGCACCACTGTATGTGCACCACTGTATGTACCCCCTGTATGTGCACCACTGTATGTACCCTGTATGTGCACCACTGTATGTACCCCCTGTATGTGCACCACTGTATGTACCCCCTGTATGTGCACCACTGTATGTACCCCCTGTATGTGCACCACTGTATGTACCCCCTGTATGTGCACCACTGTGTGTACCCCCTGTATGTGCACCACTGTATGTACCCCCCTGAATGTTAACCACTGTATGTACCACCTGTATGTGCACCACTGTATGTACCCTCTGTATGTGCACCACTGTATGTACCCCCTGTATGTGCACCACTGTATGTACCCCCTGTATGTGCACCACTGTATGTACCCCCCTGTATGTGCACCACTGTATGTACCCCCTGTATGTGCACCACTGTATGTACCCCTGTATGTGCACCACTGTATGTACCCCCTGAATGTTAACCACTGTATGTACCCCCTGAATGTACACCACTCTATATAACCCCTGTATGTGTGAGTCTGTATGTGCACCACTGTATGTGTGAGTCTGTATGTGCACCACTGTATGTGTGAGTCTGTATGTGCACCACTGTATGCACCTCTTGTATGTGCACCACTGTATGTACTCCCTGTATGTGCACAACTGTATGAACCCCTGTATGTGCACCACTGTATGTACCCCTGTATGTGCACCACTGTATGTACCCCTGTATGTACACCACTGTATGTACCCCCTGTATGTGCACCACTGTATGTACCCCCTGTATGTGCACCACTGTATGTACCCCTGTATGTACACCACTGTATGTACCCCCTGTATGTGCACCACTGTATGTACCCCCTGTATGTGCACCACTGTATGTACCCCTGTATGTACACCACTGTATGTACCCCCTGTATGTGCACCACTGTATGTACCCCCTGTATGTGCACCACTGTATGTACCCCCTGTATGTGCACCACTGTATGTACCCCCTCTATTTACACCACTTTGTGTACTCCTGTATGTGCACCACTGTATGTACACCCTGTATGTGCACCCTGTATGTACCCCCCTGTATGTGCACCACTGTATGTACCCCCTCTATTTACACCACTTTGTGTACTCCTGTATGTGCACCACTGTACTTACCACTTTTATGTGCACCACGGTATGTTCCCCCCTGTATGTGCACCACTGTATGTACCCCTTGTATGTGCACCACTGTATGTACCCACTGTATGTGCACCTCTGTATGTGTGAGTCTGTATGTGCACCACTGTATGTACCCCCTGTATGTGCACCATTGTATGTACCCCTTGTATGTGCACCACTGTATGTACCCCCTGTATGTGAACCACTGTATGTACCCACTGTATGTGCACCTCTGTATGTGTGAGTTTGTATGTACCCCCTGTATGTGCACCACTGTATGTACCCCCTGTATGTGCACTGCCCTATGTACCCCCTGTATGTGCACCATTGTATGTACCCCCTGTATGTGAACTGCCCTATGTACCCCCTGTATGTGCACCATTGTATGTACCCCCTGTATGTGCACCACTGTTTGTACCCCCTGTATATTCACCAATGTATGTGTGAGTCTGTATGTGCACCACTGTATGTACTGTGGTAAAACTGCAGGCAGTATATCCCTTTTTAATTGACTTCAATAAAATAATGTTTATCTTATTTTTATTCTTAGTAAGTAAGAATTAATTGAGGGAACTGTATGTACTTGTTAAAACTGCCTGAAATTATCTCTCATACCTGTGGGGACAATTTGTAGCTTAAACCACTTTAAGATGGCTCCTTCTTAAACTACCAATTGTTTACCTAAGTTTAATTTTATATCATACCACATATGGTGGTCTAATCTACTATTATTTCAATAATTATTACTAGTTATGAACACTACTTCTACAATAACTAGAATGGGCTTAGCCGAGCCTGTAGTATGGGCCTGCTAAGGCTGTATAGTTTTAGCATCAAATGGGTGTGGCCCTGTGCCTCTGGGTGCCACGTAATGGCGGCTGTGGGAGGCTACAAGCGTTGGCAAGCAGCTAGGTTAATTATGTATGGTCAAACTGTCTGCACTGCATCTTTCTATTCCAAGTCACAATTTACCTGTTTGGGATGCAAGGAATTAATCAAAGTTCCCTAAACATATCAATTACAGGTATAACATGAAATGTGAGGGCTGTAAAATGGAGTATACGTACATTGTTGTGGTGTTATTCATTCATATAACCGACTTATCTAATAATGTTAAAAATGTGTACACAAATTTAAACAATACAGGATACTTGGTAAGCCGGATACTGGAGTGCTCTAGTTGTAGTAGTGGTGTTGCTATGGTAGTTTCTTGTGACAGAGTAGGTCTATCCTATGTGACCATTATCGCAACACACGAGCACTGTTTGTTATTGTTGATGTGAGAGCGCAGCGTCAGTCAGTGACTCTGGCTTTGTGTACTGTTCCAATGTTTTGTTGGTTCTACCTCTAAAGAAATTCTACATTAACAAGGGAATCAAGCTACATTTTGGTGTTAGTAATTATATTCAGTCTTGTTGAGTACTTTTTGTTCAACTTAGACATTAAACTGCTATAGAAACAGTTTATAATTTGTAAATATACGGCGACGTCGATGACGTCACAGTCTCCCATTTTCTATCCTGAAGGGAATACAGATTAAGGGAGACTGTTATTATCTGTGTGTGTGTGTCGGATTCCCGACATAATTCTGGGGGGAAGAACACGGGTCGAAGTCACGGAATGGACTGCGATCACTTTATTCTTCTCCTTCAGAATTATAGTGCTGCTTTAATTTGAGTTTACATTGTTGTGCTGCAGTCCTTTGGGGACGTATGTCCCGTACTGGCGTATCGGGTGCTGGAAGTCGTTGAACTTCATTCCTTGCCAGTTCTAAAGGAACTAATTTATCTAAAGTTTTGAGAGTAGTGTTGCCTTGGCATTTTACTTTCACTATTCTCAAGATGCCCTGGCTGTCTAGATGAACAGAGACTATTTGACCTATAGGCCACTCTGAGCGTGGTCCATCACTATCCACCAGAACTATGTCACCAGGGTTCAAGTTAATTCTGTTGTAGGGGTTGTTTGCCCCGTAATGATACTCCCTCAGAGCAGTAAGGTATTCTCGAGTCCATACGTCATTCCACCGACTTATCACCCTTGATAGATGTTTGAAACGTTGAACCAAATCACTCCCTTGGACATATGAAGGATCCTCTGGTTCCTCGTCCATAAGGGACACAAGAGTTTTGAGAGGTCTACCATACATCAAATGAGCTGGACTTAATGGTTCACGCTGCAAAACATCATCAGAGAGGTAGGTAAGTGGTCGGTTATTAACTCGTGCTTCTATCTCTATGACTACGGTTTGAAGCTCCTGTAGGTTAATCTTTTGGCAGTGTAGGGTTTTCCGTAGAGAACGTTTCACTGTACCAACCATGCATTCATAGAAGCCTCCGTGCCATGGTGCTCTGGGAGGTATGAATTTCCATGGCACTGCCGTTGATTTAGGGCCGTGCGTACCTTTGGTGTGTCCAGATTTTCCTCAGACATGCTTCCCCTGCCACTAAGTTGGACCCATTGTCTGAGATCATTAACTTAGGACAGGATCTACGAGAAGAAACCTGCAGAAAGCCTGTAAGAATGCTTCGGCACTCATATCGGGATTCACTTCTAGATGGACTGCCCTTGTTGTGGCACAAGTAAAAAGACAGATGTAAGCTTTTACTGGTTTCTTGTCTTTAGTGCCTGTCAGTGTTAGTGCTCCTGTGAAATCTACTCCTGTTGTCTCAACGGGACGAATATGTACGACTCGTTCCTTCAGAAGTGGAGGAGGGCCAGGATATGGACACACTCTGGCATCGTATCTCCGGCAAATAACACAGGATTTGATTATTGATTTTACTGTCTGTCTACCTTGGGGTAGCCAGTACTGTTGTCTTAAGTCTGTGAGAGTATCTAATACCCCACCATGCAGAGTGCAGTATTTGTGTATATGTAACACAATTAGTTTGCTTACTATGTGGTGACGAGGGAGCAATATTGAATTTTTTGCTTCCAGATCTATGTCAGCGTGCTGTAAGCGGCCTCCGCATCTGATTATATTATAATTGTCAGTGTCTACCCAGAGACCCAGATCATGTTGTAGCTTCTTTGGAACATTGTCAAATTCTGTCCCGAATGTGTCGATCTGAGCTCTTTTAACCCAATACCTTAGGGCATTAGGGAATTTATGCTTGATTCCTATTTTCTTCAGAAAATCAAACACTACTTGGGTGACACCTATAAGTTTGTTCAGTTCAGAGTACCGAGTAGGATCAATTACCAAAGTCCGAGGTGGTTCTGGGTTCTCAGTGGGAACAGTAACATTGGTCACAATGACTTGTGGCTTTTGTTCAGGCCACTGGTCGCTGATTAGCCACTGAGGTCCATTGAACCACATCTCTGCCTTGTTAAATGTCGTAAAGTCAGGCCTCGGGAGAGATAGTCAGCTGGATTCTCTTTAGTGGGTACATACTTTAGTTTATACCCTCCTGATAACTCTCGTATTTCCTTAACGTGGTTACTACGTAAGGATTCTTACTGTTATTGTTCTT
>WNGS01166298.1:30874-47147 GCA_020271785.1 Procambarus virginalis | reverse complement strand
GACATGACTTCTTATTTTAAGGGAGGGGTATGTGACGGTGTTCCACCCTTCTAATTCCCACGCCTGCTGTAAGAGTCATGTCCACTATTCCGAGCGTTCTCTACATTGCAGGCATCAATTGACATATGTGGGAGAGACAGTATTCTCGAAGAGCCGAGAAATTTGAGAAAAAATGTAACATTTTGTCCTGGGGATAGGCCCTTTAGGGAGCCAATATGGCGCTGGCAAGTCTGTTCTCCCGCCAAAACTGTGTGACGTCAGTGGCGCCAGATGGTCACCGTCAGCGACATGGCACTGGGAGCCAATGAAAACCAACTTTGGGAAAAGTGACGTCACATAGGCATGGGGAGTCCAGCCGTGGTGGCGCTCGGCGACATCAGTCTTTCACGACACGTCCGAGAGGTAGGACGCGCGATCGGTCATCCTGTCAGAGTGACGGATTTACCGAAATCCGGTGGATTTAAGCGTCTCCAGTTGTTGGCACGCACTCTGTGAGGTCTTCCTGCAACCCAGAAGTGGCTCAGATAAGGAATTGACAGAATATTGAGCAACAAGTGCTCAGGGACAGGTGCGTTGCAAGAAGTGGGCCGGGCATCGACGTGTGTCGTCATTAGCAGTTCACCAGTATAAGAGACAGCTTAGTGGCCGGGCCATCCACCGTGAGTGAACCGGTTGACAGCCTTGTCAACCAGGTTGAACGTGTGATCGACGATCCTGTCAAGTTTGACAGTAACCCCACCTTCGTGGAACCCTACGAGTCAACAGTTGGATGCAAGCACGTCGAGAAGTCTTCCCAATACCTAGTGATATATCTAGACGACGAGGGAATTGACGGTGTTGTGAGCTTCAAGTGCTCTGAAGTCGGGTGCTGTGCGTGTGTCGTCTGGGACGGCTGATAACTTCACCGTGACTTCGTAGTGGTGAGAGGCAGTTACTCTGGGAGCACAGTGACAAGAACTAATTGGGAAATGTACGACGACCGCCGAGATGTAGGCTGGCTGCCGTAGTTGGGAGGAAAGTTGACGGCCAGGAGACCGACTTCGACCCTGCGACGCACTGTAGAGGAAGAAGCACGGACCTGCTGTGTACAGAAGCGGCGAGACGCGACATCCTAAGGCGTAGGGCTTGTGTTTCTGGATGGTGAACGAGGCGAGAGCCTGGACCAGGAGCTACAACCCAACTGTCATCCTAGGATAGGTGAAGTAGGTGTTTACAGTTACCCTCCCATTTCCCCTTTAGTTAGCTAATATATTCTTGTCAGGATATTTTATATGTCGTGAGCAAGTCTCACCTGAGTTTAAGTCACAGAGAGCACAGTGTGCGGTGAGCCTGCCCAGAGCGCTCACAATATCAGTTTACATATATATCTATGTGTGGGTGTGTGCAAGCACCAAGATTCATCAGAGAATTTACTGTGACTATTATTATTAATCTCCAGTGAGTATTTTATTATATATATTGTAGTAAACCAGATATTGGTGTGTTGATCTCTATAATCTATTGATATAAATGCCTGTGGAGTGATCTCTATAATCTATTGATATAAATGCCTGTGGTTTGATCTCGATAATCTATTGATATAAGTGCCCGTGGATTGATCTCTATAATCTATTGATATAAATGCCTGTGGATTGATCTCTATAATCTATTGATATAAGTGCCCGTGGATTGATCACTATAATCTATTGACATAAGTGCCCGTGGATTGATCTCTATAATCTATTGATATAAATGCCTGTGTGTTGATCTCTATGATCTATTGATATATATGCCTGAAATTTGATTACTGATTTATATATGACATGACTGTGTACTGAATAATTTCATATGCGTGAAGTGATTGCCAGTGATATCTCGGTGAGAGAAAGTATTGATATAAAGAAAAGTTCAGTGATCAAGTGAGTGCATTCACAGTAAATATTATTAAGAATAGAATAATCTTTTGGTACGGTGAAAAGTCACTGTGAGAGTATTGTGAATAAGATGTTGATCGTGAATCCAGTGAAATCATAAGTAAGCCATGTGAACGTTGAATAGTGTTTTGGAAAAAGTTAAATAAACGGGGATTCGTGACAGAATAAGAAACAAGTACTAGACTGTTCCCACGATCGCGAGGGTCCCGGCCAGCTGACATTCTGACAGGTGACACGTGTCGATGTTACCATATCGGTGCGCTTCAAATTATTATGCTATGAATGGAGCACTTGTCATATATTATTCTTGATACATTGATGCATATATATTTCTCGTTGTCTTTTAAGTAAAATACCAAAACCCTTTGGTGTTTGATATCATCCCCTCCATTTATCTTGTGACCGTGTAATGATATAAAGTAGAGTGACCTGCCTGATACTATATTATTGGAATTTGCTCTTGCCACAATTACACCTGACCACTGCAGTGTTACTGGACACAAGAAAACCAGTTGGCGACCTTGAAGGCTGTGTAAGAGTTCGGTGCCGGGGCGGGCCACAGATCGAGGGAACGATCTGTGTCCTCACTCATCTTATAACCTAAAGGCCGGTTGTGAGATCGACTGGGGGGACTCTCCGAGGCCAGCAGTGGAGCCTAGAGGATTGAGGGAAGACCCGCCGAACGACGGTGAGTAAGGGTTATTGTTGGAGCAACCACCTGGAAAGGAGATCCAGTCTATTGTTGCTTTAACCCTTCTGTAACGAGAACACCGTGAAACCCCGACACTGTACAAGAATGTAAGAACTCTTACAAGAATGTTTTGTGTATTAACAGTTAAACAGAGGCTTGGTTGCCATGGGGACTACATTATAACACAAATACGTGTTCAACATACATAAATTACCTCCATTAATTATTTATTAATCAGCACTTCAGTCCTTTGTGAAAGTGGAGAGAATCAAGAACGAGCTGGATGGGATTATTCCCGCTATATTCAGCTAAGATTAATCACTAGAGACGACGGGGTTGCGTCCTCCACTCAGAGACTTGCTAGTGTATGTCTGAAAGGATGCTGAGGGTAGTTGACCTTGAGTGATCTGCTTCATGGATGCTGGGTCACTCAGGTTAAGATGACCATCGAAGTAGACGTCATTAATGTACTGCATCAGCTGGTTCACCTGAGAAATGAAGAGGAGATATCATATAACAAATGATTAGAATGAATATACTCATTGAAAGATTTTACGTTTTGCTCCGAGGGGCGACTTTATTGATCAGAGCCCAATAACGTGGACACACCGCCATAGTGACAGTATTGTGCAGCGTCACTCATCCTGTGAGTGGACACACCGCCATAGTGACAGTATTGCGCAGCGCCACTCATCCTGTGAGTAGACACACCGCCATAGTGACAGTATTGTGCAGCGCCACTCATCTGTGAGTGGACACACCGCCATAATGACAGTATTGGGCAGCGTCACTCATCCTGTGAGTAGACACACCGCCATAGTGACAGNATATATATATATATATATATATATATATATATATATATATAATATTATATATATATATATATATATATATATATATATATAAATATATATATATATATATATATATATATATATATATATATATATATATATATATATATATATATATATATATATATATATATATATGTCGTACCTAGTAGCCAGAACGCACTTCTCTGCCTACTATGCAAGGCCCGATTTGCCTAATAAGCCAAGTTTTCACGAATTAATTATTTTTCGACTACCTAACCTACCTAACCTAACCTAACCTAACTTTTTCGGCTACCTAACCTAACCTAACCTATAAAGATAGGTTAGGTTAGGTTAGGTAGGGTTGGTTAGGTTCGGTCATATATCAACGTTAATTTTAACTCCAATAAAAAAAATTACCTCATACATAAGGAAATGGGTAGCTTTATCATTTCATAAGAAAAAAATAGAGAAAATATAATAATTCAGGAAAACTTGGCTTATTAGGCAAATCTGGCCTTGCATAGTAGGCCAAAAAGTGAGTTCTGGCTACTAGGTACGATATATATATATATATATATATATATATATATATATATATATATATATATATATATATATATATATATTTCCACCTGACGGCATACACTAGCCAGCTAATCCAACTGCCAGCCCATTAGCCAGAGTCCACCGGCCCAACCCCACTCCCTCTTACCTGCCACATAGCCAGTCACCAATTCATCCATCATACCTAGAGAGGGTTTAGTAACAGTATTTAGTAAAGCAATTTACTTTAATAACTTGGCTTCTTTTCAATATTTCATTATTAGCAACTATTTTTGTGCCCCACAAACTTGCCCAAATTGCTTGTCCGGTCCCCTAGCTTACGGTGCTGGGTCTCCCATCCATAATACGGTCACATTAGACGCAGGGCACTTTTTTGATACATTTAAAAATAAAAAATTGCGTATTTATACGCCGACAAATATCTTATATATATACTAAGAGGGGTGCCATCCCCCTTCCCCCACCCGACTCTTCCTTCCCCTCGTTATCCCCCTCCCTCATCCTGCTCGTTCACACCTCCCACCCCATCCCTCGTTACCCGTCCCTATCCCCACCTCCTTGTCGCTCCTCCCTTCGTCGTCCCTCCCCCGTCCCCCCCTCTTCCCCACTCCCCTTCCCTCCTTAACACCTTTAATCTTTCATAAAATATAATATTTGGGGGCAATGAAACAACTGTATAGATTTAAGGAAATCCATACAAAGAAATATGTTTCTTTGTTAAAATACTGGTCCTCAGGATTGCTCCCAGTCTTATTTTATCTTGTGACTTGCGACCTGCAACCTGTTACCTGCGACCTGCAACCTGCGACCTGCAACCTGTTACCTGCGACATGCAACCTGCGACCTGCAACCTGTTACCTGCAACCTGTTACCTGCGACCTGTAACCTGTTACCTGCGACCTGCGACCTGCATCCTGTAACCTGCGACCTGCAACCTCAACCTCAACCTGCGACCTGCAACCTGCAACTTGCGACCAGCTACCTGCAATTTACGACCTGCGACTTACGACCTGCAACCTTTCAAAGCATGCGTGTTGGTCTCAAATTTAGAGCATTCTGTCTGTCTCTTTTTGTAATATTGGAAGAAAATTTTACTTTTTCCTAGATTTCAGAGTGAATGTTCACATATGTGTGTTTGAGCGTATATGTACGTTATATGTGTGTATATTACCGTACCATACAGCATAGTATATGTATTTTATATGTATATATTACCGTACCGTACCATACCGTATCATAGTTTCCAGTGATTGGCGTCACTTGTTTCGAGATTAGGCTTGGCGTTTCACCTTTCTGGGCTTCGCGATTAACCCTTACCAGGTACACCGGGGCGCATCCGATCCCACGATCGTCGTCGTCCCTAAATCAACAACAGCAACAACAACATACCATACCGTATATTAAATGTATTTTAAATGAGTAAATATTACTGTATATGGGCGCCAATGCATGATTGATTATCTCCTTCACAGCCGGGTGATTTCCTTACTATCACTCATCATTTGAGATAAAGGAACAAAAGCTCTAAGTTCTCTAATCCCTCAGCTCCCAATTATAGTTATAGCCTACTGAACCACCCAAATTCTCGTCTACTAAATTAAGAACAAAGAACGCACACAATGGATAAAAAAGGACTTCAAAACTTACAGAAGCATCAACCACCGAAGGATGCGAGAAAGTCGATAACAATGTCTGTTAGGAGTTGACGAGTCAATTATCCCCGAGTCACCTGTAGGGTCTGATTAAGCGAGCTGTTTTAATGACTTTTGGGACCTGCAGCTGTGATAAGGGAAAGTGGGTACTGCGGGCGTCGGCCGGGCGCCGAGGATGGGACGTAATGCGTTGGTTGCTGTATGCGCATGCGCACTTGCTCTTATGAGATTTGTTTGTCTTTCACACCACTTGGTTATTAATTTAGCATGTTAACTAGCATATATATATTTTTATGTGTATTATCATCTGTTCTCCATGGACAGAAACAAATGTCCATGGAGACATTACCGTATACATTGTCTCCATTGGCATGGAGACGATATATGTTGTATTATATTATCATATGTTGAAGCCCACTTTATTATATTAGATTTGTTTCTTTATTTCAAACAACAAATACTTACAATAAAAGTATGGTATCAAACACACACAACAGTACATCAACAGCACAGGATACAACACCAACAGCCAAGCACTATACTAATACAATCCAAAAGCACTGTGAGGGAATGACATTTCCAAAGACAAGGGACCAAAGGACCTTGCCACCTTTGTCTCATAACAATCGGCTTGATAATGGTCCAGGACGGACCGAAACGTCGTTGTCTTTTCACTTTCTAGTGTGTGGTTTGGTCAACAATTTTCAGCTACGTTATTGTAACTTCTCATCTACATGACATTTCCTTTATCCTTATATACTTCATAGCCCCACCTTGGGCGTCAGATGTGTAATAGCCAATTATCCCACACAAGTCTAGCACCGAGTTGGGCGCCAGAATGTGAGATTATTACTGGTTAAGGGGATGTGGATTTGAATGTTTGCCTTAGACAAACAAATTAATACACTCCGGTGGCGTGAGTAAAAAGTAAAATATCTAAGTACTTCAGGTGGAGATGAAGGCCAGGGCGGTTTTCAATTCCACAAGCAGTACCAGACCTTCCTCACTTGGGTCGTACTCTCTGCAACTTGCTTACAAACAAATCTAGCTGGTAGCGGATGGGTTCTCACACTGAATTTGTAATTCAGTGTTTTGGGGTTAGATGCTGGATCCCAGGCCAACTTAAATAAGTGACAATGGTATGTAGTTAGTGAGAAATATAGGAAGCTGTACTGCAGAATGAGGAATGACTTCAAAGGTACGTGCAACAAAAATAATTAATTTATTCGACAACTTACTTACTAATACACAGAGACCCATGTTCGTTACGTTACTCAAGAGTGTCACTTCAATAACTGTCAAAATTCCACCGCGGAGCAGGAATCCGTTCCCACCTCTCTCAGGTGTAAGAGACAACCGTTTCGACCCACTGGACAGGTCCTGAACAAAAGTGAACTAACTGAACACTTCGTGAACACTCTTGGCATTTGCTGCTCCAGTTACTGGCGGTGTCAAAACACTTCAGCGACTCATCAAATTTACACAGACATAAATAATACTAAGAACACTGTCACCAAGAAAGTCACAACAATAACAACATCAGTAAATGACATTACTCTAATAATGTCACCAAGACATTCAGTCACAACGAATCTTACAGTGAAAAAGATTTTGCAATGCCTTGTAAAAACGGTTCGAATCGTGTCCAGAGAAAGCAAACTTATTCAAAGATATTTAATTAACCAGCAACACTGTTTCTGAATGGATTGATGTATGTCAGGTGATTTGAAACAAAAGTTGAAGGGTGCATCATCAAGATTTGAACATTTTGCTATTGCTATTGATGAGACCGTTGACATCACTGGAAAAGCACAGCTTGCAGTTTTCATCAGGGCCTGTGGCAGTGAATTTAATACTTATGAAGAAATGCTTGAACTGATCCCTATGCATGACACTACAAGAAGCCAGGACATCTTTGAGAAAGTCGAGCAGGTTCTGCAAGACTATGGTTTGGATTTGAGTAAACTTGCATGCTTTTCTACCGACGGTTGCTGCGAATTTGGTTGGCAGACATAATGGTGTGGCTGCCAAGTTAGGAACACAAATAGAAAACTTGCATCCAGATTCATCATTTGCACATTTTCACTTCATTATTCATCAGCAAAATTTGTGTTCAAAGATTCTAAAATGGGATCATTTGCTTAGTTTGCTCACAAAGCCAGTTAACTATATAAGAGGTGGTGCTCAGTAGGGAGGTTTACACCGGAACCCGTCTCCTCCATCTGAGCCCCGGTACACCGGGTGTACCAGACGCTCAGGTGGTAGGGTACCAGTGAACGTTGTAAGGAGGATTTTTTGGGCGTGTTCGCGTGTAAGAGGAATTTTGGTGTTCAAGTCGTCCTTCCAAGTGTGAGAGTCTGTAATTGGTAGAGGGAGTTGTGGGAGGAGCATAACAGGTAAGTAATGTATGTGGTGGCCCCTCGTCCTGCGTGAATGGGGTGGTAAAAGTTTAAGCTCCGCCCTTTGATATTTTGCCAGAGGGATTTAGGCATTGGGTGAAGTGGGAGCGTTTTAGGATGTGTGTGATAAACCGTTACAGAAGGTTAGCGTAAGATGAGTTAGAACAAAGAGAATTGTGTGTGTTTGAGGGAGAAATATATATGTAGATGGCTTTAGCAGTATTAGCCTGTGTGAATTGAATCACATGTTAGAGGAATGATTTATCAGAACAGGGCAGGTTAGCAGCAGACAAGGAGATGGCCAGAGTGACAGAGTTAGCAATCCATGCATACATCTACCAAGCAAGTAGCTAAGTAGATAGTTACCTTAGCTGAAGATAGATAGACATGACTTAGCAATGTCTGGGGTGCCCATCTACCGCCCTTTGTGTGCAGGTGGTGGACATTATGGGTGGTCGGTCGGATGGGCAGCCGGGCGGCCAGGCGAGGGCACCGCACGCGCCAGGTAAAGGAGACGCAATGAGGTAACCACAGTGACCGAATGGTGACTATATACAAGGGATGATCCCAACTCAGTAATTACCAGACCGCCGCCGTGGATGAAGGTAAGCTATCTCTCTCTCTCTCTCTCTCTTTGTCCCCAACTCATTCTGTGGTGAGAGGCCCTAACTGCCTACGACGTAGGGAGATGAGAAGTTCCTTATTTCGACATAATAAGGGTATTTCACTTAGTGTGTGTTAACAGCAACCGTGTGAAGCGGACACCGCCTTGTAAGCTCATAATTAGTAGTTGACAATGATGATACCGCTGCTTAGCAATGGTGGAGTGATACCACACGACTTGTGTGCGACCGGTGGGCGGGCGGCCCACCGGTCGCACACAAGTCGCTCAGGCGGGCGGCGGCAGGCGGGCAGTGTGCTCAAGTAGAGAGAGAGATGCTGGTGCACTAACCACAAATAATCACATAGGGTACTATTTGCCGTCAAGAATGGGTTCAACGTTAGTATTGCCCGATACGGCATCAAAGGAGGATGTGGGGTCTCGCAGTGGTTGCTCACCGGTAGGTTCCTCTCTCTCTATCTATTTACAGCTAAGGTGTCTACTTAGCTACTTGCTTGGTAGATGTATGCATGGATTGTTAACTCTGTCACTCTCGCCATCTCCTTTTCTGCTACTAACCCGCCCTGTTCTGATAAATCATTCCTCTAACATGTGATTCAGTTCACACAGGCTAATACTGCTAAAGCCATCAACATATACTTTTCCTCCCTCAAACACACACAATTCTCTTTGTTCTTGTGAGAGGATGGGCTCTCAAGATCATCCCACAGCTGACTTGAATGGCCCATTGCAGTGCACAGTACACCGATCTCGTGCACAAGTCCTATCTCGGTTAACCCTGGATGGTAAACTGTCATATTGGGTGTCTCCAGGATGCCCATTTAACCAGGAATACTTATAAAATACAGAGGCCGCCATATACCCAAGGATAAATTAGATACAGAGGAATTAAGCATACTTGCCAGAGGGTCAGTGAGTACATAGCTGGCACCAGCGTGAGAGAGATAGAGGGGACGCCAGCGAGGCGACAGATCTGACCTCTAGGGTCAGCCTCAACCGGCGCGATGGAGAATAACAACTATGACGAGGGCGTGACGTGTTCATGACGTCACCTCTGCTACTGATCATGGAATGATCAATATGATTGGATCCCACTCTTTTGCCGAAACGCCATTGGTCAATTGTAACCCCCTTGTGTTTGTGCCGCACGAGGAGCCCTGCATTCTCTAGCAATGGTATTCTAGTGAGGAGGTCCGTACAAGGTTGACGTGTCCAATTCTGTCTATCGGCCAATAGACAGAAGAACACCGTCCATTCCTAACCGTCAAGTTAAACTCAACGTATTTTCGATATACCAACGCTTGCCCGGAATTGCGGTCGTAAATATATTGTTTGGAAGCCTAGTGACAAATCACCAGAGTGAAACAGACTGGTATCAGGCAACCCTTGGTGACAAATTGAGGTCGTCTGTGAGAAAACTAACAGTGACTTAAGGAGTGCCGCTGTCTAAGTAATCTGTGTCACTTAACCACAGTGTACCGCATGGTACCATATAATCAACCACCGCCACTCAGTGTGTAGCCAGCCGCCACCCTCACTGTACTACGTGACGTCACCACCTTACTCGCCGCCAGTGCCATCAAGTGTGTACGTGTGTCTGTTAGACATACAGCACGCCCTCCTGCGAGTACCCTCCGTGTCAAGTACAGTTTGTTGGGAAAGCCTGTCGTCAATGGTCTCACGTCGTAACGAGCGAAGCCAGCTGTCATACCACCTACGAGTTCTTGCATGAATGTGCACGAGTGAGTGAGTGAATGGGAGGTAGCCTACCTGTAAGTATAAGATCTTGTTATTGTATTATGGTATCTGTCTGTGTTGATCTGAAGGATCAACCACAGTTCTCACCTTATCATACCTATCACAGGTATAGGTGGAGACACCCGACGGTGTATGGGTGTTTATCTGCGTGGTATCACGACATTACACTCATCTGTGAATGTGAGCTTCACATACACGACACATTTAGTTATTGTGTGACATAATTATTGTGCATGATTATTGCCTGTCCCATTGACAGTACCATTGTGATTTATTGTGCATCGTCATTACCCCGAGTATACTGGTGAAACTCTTGTAACACCTTTGCACACCGGCAGTTAGGTTTGCCGTGTTAATGATTGGCTGTCAATTGTGTTAAGTTAGGTGCTTCTCCACGAATGGATCCGAATTGATTAGTCAGACGTCAAGAGTCTCGTTAATGCAACCATAGCCTTTCTGACGCCAATCTAAAGTAAATCAAGCACCCTTTGTATTAGTGGTTAAGTTAGTAAATAAACTACTGTTAAGCTTTATGCTGTGTTTCCGTTGAACCACTTCTGAATACTGCCAACCATTTTACTTAAGCCTTCAGCTCCAGGTGTCTTCAACACCGAGTTGCCTATTATTCACAAATCTATAAATGTGACGAGGACCCTAGGAGTCCGTTAAAGTGTTTCGTGCATTGAGGAGATTCCAACGACCAACATGGATCAGGACCAGGTGAGGCTAGTCTGAGAAGAGACCCTCAAGGACTCTAACTCGACCTTGCTCCCAGGCCCTGTACGCTTGCTCTCATATTTTCTCTGTTCGATTCCGACAGCTTCATGAAGCGTCTGCCACATGTACATGGGTGACATACGCATTGCAGTCGGGAAAGCAAAGTAGAAAACCCCACATCTGGCGCCCAACGTGATTGGCTTAGTTGGAACCTAGGAGCTAGTTTATAGAGTAAAGTTTCGCACTTAAAATTTCCCTGAAAATTCAAAAGTGACGAGCAGTATTCGGTTTGGGGACCACTATCATCCACAGAATGGGTATGGGGATCCACTACCTCCCACAGGGTGGGTATGGGGGCCACGTCCATCCAGAGGATGGGTATATGTGCCACTATTGCCTACAAAAAGAGTATGGGGACCAATACCGCCTACAGTATGGGTATTGGGACGACAACCACTAACAGGATGGGTATGGCAGAGTCACTATACCACCCACAGAATGGGTATGGGGTCCAATACCGCTCACAGGATGGGTATTGTGTCCAATACCGCCCACTGGATGGGTATGGGGTCCAATAGCGCCCACAGGATTGGTATTGGGTCCACTACCACCCCCAGGATGGGCGTGCATGAGGTCCACTACCACTCACAGGATGGTTATGGGGTCACTACCATGCACCGGATGGGCATGGGGTCCACTACCACCAACAGGATGGGTATTGGGTCCACCACCGCCCACAGGATGGGCATGGGGTCCACTACCACAAACAGGATGGGTATTGGGTCCACTACCGCCCACAGGATGGGCATGGGGTCCACTACAGCCTACAGGATGGTCATGGGGTACACTACCACCCACAGGATGAGTATCGGGTCTACTACCACCTATAGGATGGGCATGGGGTCCACTACCACCAACAGGATGAGAATATTGGGTCCACTACTGCCCACAGGATGGGTAGGGAATTTATAATTATAATAAGCACTATTAGTTTATTAAGTTTATTATTATTTAAGTTTATTATTACTACTTAATTATATAATTAAGTACCTAATTTCATCTTCATAGTTTCCTACTCTGTGCTTTAAAACTGCTCTGTTTCTAGTGTTCACCAATCTTTATGTACTAAATCCAATCAACTTTCCCATTGTGATCATTGCTGTCTTCTTATATATGCTAGCAATATGCAATATTGTGCCTATTAATCTTTGTTAAATTACCATTCAAGCTGTCAGTGCAATCCATCTGAGCTACCTATGTGCATCAATATGCATACAAATCTCTCTCATCTCATTTTTTTTCTTGCAATGTACCTGTTATCACTTTATAAATTTTGCAAGTATTTATCTACTTAAAATTTTCTGTTAGATTAAGAACCTACCCAAAACGATGCACGTACTAATGGCTTTACAAGAATGTAATCACTGAATGTAATCACTATGTATCATCACAATCCCAATGTACCTTCTTGTATATATATATATATATATATATATATATATATATATATATATATATATATATATATATATATATATATATATATATATATATATATATATATATATATATGCGAACAAGCCTGAATGGTCCCCAGGACTATATGCGAATGAAAACTCACACCCCAGAAGTGACTCGAACCCATACTCCCAGGAGCAAGGCAACTGGTATGTACAAGACGCCTTAAATGTACAAGACGTTTAAGGCGTCTTGTACATACCAGTTGCCTTGCTCCTGGGAGTATGGGTTCGAGTCACTTCTGGGGTGTGAGTTTTCATTCATATATATATATATATATATATATATATATATATATATATATATATATATATATATATATATATATATATATATATATATATATGTTGACCAAGAAGTCAACACCAGCAATCAACAGCCAATTAACGCACAACTATATTCTACCCACTTCAAGACTCCGCTCCAATATAGAAACATCAAGAAATATGGGCCAATTGGCCTTCTGCAGTTTTATTTGTACCCAACTTCTACAAATCTATACCCCGTTTTCCATGTTCTGTGTTTCACCCCACTATTGTATTACATCACCTCACCCAAATGCAGGTATAGGAGCCAATGTTGTTTCAGGCATAAGTTGTGTAGATAAACTAAAGTCTTTGAAAATGTAATAAGTTTTACGAAAAGCGCTCAAGTGTCGCGTCAGACTAGAAATAAAATGATGGAGAATTGATTTTTCATTTACCGTCACCAGTAAAAAGAAACATAAGGAAAATAGAGAAAATTCGTGTTAGAATTATTAATCTTACTTTTTCGGTCATATTTAATAAATATATATATATATATATATATATATATATATATATATATATATATATATATATATATATATATATATATATATATATAGAAGGGAGTACCACCTCTGGCTGGAAGAAGGGGGACCCATAGCCTCGGAGGAAATCACACATAACGCATTGGAGGGAATGTAGGTCCCCTCCAATACAGTTTCTGTGTGCTTTTCTCCTACCACCCCCTTCCTTTTTTTAATGCTTTATTGTGAATTAAAGGTTACAAAACATACAAGACAAATGCCAAAGGTTATGGATCTCTTGAAGCTCCTCTGCTTCCGGACAGGAACCGAGGACGCAGCAAGCATTTCCCCTCTGTATCGCCACACTGAGGCGCTGAAACAAAAAACTGCAAGCCCTTGGGTCTCTGGTGACGTCAATGAGCTTGGAACCCAATTCCTTGAGAAATCCCAAGGCACTCTTGCCCCAGGGGCTATGCGTCTCGGACGCTATGGGAACATATATATATATATATATATATATATATATATATATATATATATATATATATATATATATATATATATATATTTTTTTTTAGTGGAAAGGACAACGTAGTCGCAGATGCGTTGTCCCGCATGCACTAACCAGACATGACTCTTATTTTAAGGGGAGGGGTATGTGACGGTGTTCCCCCTCTTCTAATTCTCCCACGCCTGCTGTAAGAGTCATGTCCACTATTCCCGAGCGTTCTCTACATTGCAGGCAACAATTGAACATATGTGGGAGAGAACAGTATTCTCGAAGAGCCGAGAAATTTGAGAAAATGTAACATTTTGTCCTGTGGGATAGGCCCTTTAGGGAGCCAAGATGGCGCTGGCAAGTCTGTTCTCCCGCCAAAACTGTGTGACGTCAGTGGCGCCAGATTGGTCACCGTCAGCGACATGGCACTGGGAGCCAATGAAAACCAACTTTGGGAAAAGTGACGTCACATAGGCATAGGGGGTCCGCCCGTGTTGGCGCCAGGAGATATCAGTCTTTCACGACACGTCCGAGAGGTAGGACGCGCGATCGGTCGTCCTGTCAGAGTGACGGATTTACCGAACTCCGGTGGATTTAAGCGTCTCCAGTTGTTGGCACGCACTCTGTGAGGTCTTCCTGCAACCCAGTAGTGGCTCAGATAAGGAATTGACAGAATATTGAGCAACAAGTGCTCAGGGACAGGTGCGTTGCAAGAAGTGGGCCGGGCATCGACGTGTGTCGTCATTAGCGGTTCACCAGTATAAGAGACAGCTTAGTGGCCGGGCCATCCACCGTGAGTGAACCGGGTTGACAGCCTTGTCAACCAGGTTGAACGTGTGATCGACGATCCTGTCAAGTTTGACAGTAACCCCACCTTCGTGGAACCCTACGAGTCAACAGTTGGATGCAAGCACGTCGAGAAGTCTTCCCAAATACCTAGTGATATATCTAGACGACGAGGGAATTGACGGTGTTGTGAGCTTCAAGTGCTCTGAAGTCGGGTGCTGTGCGTGTGTCGTCTGGGACGGCTGATAACTTCACCGTGACTTCGTAGTGGTGAGAGGCAGTTACTCTGGGAGCACAGTGACAAGAACTAATTGGGAAACGTACGACGACCGCCGAGACGTAGGCTGGCTGCCGTAGTTGGGAGGAAAGTTGACGGCCAGGAGACCGACTTCGACCCTGCGACGTACTGTAGAGGAAGAAGCACGGACCTGCTGTGTACAGAAGCGGCGAGACGCGACATCCTAAGGCGTAGGGCTTGTGTTTCTGGATGGTGAACGAGGCGAGAGCCTGGACCAGGAGCTACAACCCAACTGTCATCCTAGGATAGGTGAAGTAGGTGTTTACAGTTACCCTCCCATTTCCCCTTTAGTTAGCTAATATATTCTTGTCAGGATATTTTATATGTCGTGAGCAAGTCTCACCTGAGTTTAAGTCACAGAGAGCACAGTGTGCGGTGAGCCTGCCCAGAGCGCTCACAATATCAGTTTACATATATATCTATGTGTGGGTGTGTGCAAGCACCAAGATTCATCAGAGAATTTACTGTGACTATTATTATTAATCTCCAGTGAGTATTATTATTATATATATATTGTAGTAAACCAGATATTGGTGTGTTGATCTCTATAATCTATTGATATAAATGCCTGTGGATTGATCTCTATAATCTATTGATATAAATGCCTGTGGTTTGATCTCTATAATCTATTGATATAAGTGCCCGTGGATTGATCTCTATAATCTATTGATATAAATGCCTGTGGATTGATCTCTATAATCTATTGATATAAGTGCCCGTGGATTGATCACTATAATCTATTGACATAAGTGCCCGTGGATTGATCTCTATAATCTATTGATATAATGCCTTTGTGTTGATCTCTATGATCTATTGATATATGCCTGAAATTTGATTACTGATTTATATATGACATGACTGTGTACTGAATAATTTCATATCTGAAGTGATTGCCAGTGATATCTCGGTGAGAGAAAGTATTGATATAAAGAAAAGTTCAGTGATCAAGTGAGTGCATTCACAGTAAATATATTAAGAATAGAATAATCTTTTGGTACGGTGAAAAGTCACTGTGAGAGTATTGTGAATAAGATGTTGATCGTGAGGCCAGTGAAATCATAAGTAAGCCATGTGAACGTTGAATAGTGTTTTGGAAAAAGTTAAATAAACGGGGATCGTGACAGAATAAGAAACAAGTACTAGTCTGTTCCCACGATCGCGAGGGTCCCCGCCAGCTGACATTCTGACAGGTGACACTGTCCGATGTTACCATATCGGTGCGCTCTCAAATATTAGGCTATGAATGGAGCAATTGTCATATAT
>WNGS01166297.1:66245-79334 GCA_020271785.1 Procambarus virginalis | reverse complement strand
TCCCAAACATCCAAATTCGACCCTTCAGCCATATTTTTTTGAGCCAAATTATTTTCTTCTGCACGTATTTGCAGTTTGAAATTTCGAATTTTATGGCAAAAAATAGCCAAATAATGAAAGCGGCGATGGATCACATTTCGAACAAACACTCCCTGCCGTTTTCAAAATATCCTAAACATTCCAAATTCGACGCTTGAGTCATATTTGGAGCCAAATTCCGGCTCTCTGCACGTATTTGCAGTTTGAAATTACGAATTTATACCAAAAATATGCCAATTACTTAGAGCGGCGATGGGTCACATTTTGCCCAACTCATCCTGCAGTTTTCGAAATATCCCAAACATCCCAAATTCGACGCTTGAGCCATATTTGAGAGCCAATTTTGGCTCTCTGCACATATTCGCAGTTTGAAATTGCGAATTTTTATACCGAAAATATGCGAATTACTGAGAGCTTCGTTGGGTCACATTTTGGCCAAACCCCTCTGTAGTTTTCAAAATATCCCAAACATCACAATTCGACGCTTGAGCCATATTTTGGAGCCAAATTCTGGCTCTCTGCACATATTCGCAGTTTAAAATCTACGACTTTTTATACCAAATTATGCGTATACTTAAAACGGCGAAAGGTCACATTTTGCACAAACCCCACTCCAGTTTTCAAAATAATCCCAAACTCCCAAATTCGACGCCGGAGCCATATTTGGAGCCAAAATATGTCTCTCCGCACGTATTCGCAGTTTGAAATTACGACTTTTTATACCGAAATATGCCAATTACTGAAAACGGCGATGGGTCAGATTCTGCCCAAACCCTCCTGCAGTTTTCAAAATATCCAAAACATCCCAAATTCGACGCCTGAGCTTATTTGGAGCCAAGTTCTGACTCTCTACACGTATTCGCAGTTTGAAATTACGATACTTATACTAAAATATGGCAATTACTGAAAGCAGCGATGAGTCACATTTTGACAAACCCCCCTTCAGTTTTAAAAATATCCCAAACATCCCAAATTCGACGCCTGAGCCATTATTTGGAGCCAATTTTTGGCTCTCTACACGATTTCACTGTTTGTAATTACGACATTTTATACCAAGAATATGCAATTTCTGAGAGCAGCGACGAGTCACATTTTGCACAAACCTCCTTGCAGTTTGTTAATACCCCAAACATCCCAAAGTCACCGCCTGCGCTCTCAGTAATTGGCATATTTTCGGTATAAAAATCGTAATTTCAAACTGCGAATACGTGCAGAGAGCGAAAATTTGACTCCAAAACATGTTCAAGCGTCGAATTTGGTATGTTTGCGATATTTGAAAACTGCATGAGGTTTGGCTAAATGTTATCCATCGTCGCTTTCAGTAATTGGCATATTTCGGTATAAAAAGTCTTAGTTAAAACTGCGAATACGTGCAGAGAGTCAGAATTTGGCTACAAAATATGGCTCAAGGGTCGAATTTGGATGTTTGTGATATATTTTAAAACTACAGGGGGGTTTGGGCAAAATGTGACCCATCACCGCTCTCAGTAATTGGCATATTGTCGTTTTTCGGATAAAAATTCGAAATTCAAACTGCGAATATGTGCAGAGAGCCAGAATTTGGCTCCCAAATATGGCTCAAGCTTCGATTTGGGATGTTTAGGATTTTGAAAACTGCAGGGGGGTTTGGGCAAAATGTGACCAATCGCCGCTCTCAGTAATTGGCATATTTTCGGTATAAAAATTCGTAAATTCAAACTGCGAATACGTGCAGAGAGCCAGAATTTGGCTCCAAAATATGGCTCAATCATCGAATTTGGGATGTTTAGATATTTTGAAAACTGCAGTGGGGGTTTGGGCAAAATGTGACCCATCGCCGCTCTAGTAATTGACATATTTTCGGTATAAAAATTCGTAATTTCAAACTGCGAATACGTGCAGAGAGCCAGAATTTGGCTCCAAAATATGGCTCAAGCGTCCCATTTGGGATGTTTGGGATATTTTAAAAACTGCAGGAGGGTTTGGGCAAAATGTGACCCATCGCCGCTTTCAGTAATTGGCATATTTTCGGTATAAAAATCGAATTTCAAACTGCGAATACGTGCAGAGAGCCAGAATTTGGCTCCCAAATATGGCTCAAGGGTCGAATTTGGGATGTTTGGGATATTTTGAAAACTGCAGGGGGGTTTGGGCAAAATGTGACCCATCGCCGCTCTCAGTAATTGGCATATTTTCGGTATAAAAATTCGTAATTTCAAACTGCGAATACGTGCAGAGAGCCAGAATTTGGCTCCAAAATATGGCTCAATCATCGAATTTGGGATGTTTAGATATTTTGAAAACTGCAGTGGGGGTTTGGGCAAAATGTGACCCATCGCCGCTCTCAGTAATTGACATATTTTCGGTATAAAAAGTCGTAATTTCAAACTGCGAATACGTGCAGAGAGCCAGAATTTGGCTCCAAAATATTGCTCAAGCGTCCCATTTGGGAAGTTTGGGATATTTTAAAAACTGCAGGGAGGGTTTGGGCTAAATGTGAATCATCGCCGCTTTCAGTAATTATCATATTTTCGGTATTAAAATCTTAAATTGAAACTGCGAATACGTACAGAGAGCCAGAATTTGGCTCAAAAATATGGCTCAATGGTCGAATTTTGGATGTTTGTGATATATTTTAAAACTGCAGGGGGGGTTTCGGCAAAATGCGATCCATCGCTGCTCTCAGTAATTGGCATATTTTCGGTATAAAAAGTCGTAATTTCAAACTGAGAATATGTGCAGAGAGCCAGAATTTGGCTCCAAAATAAGGCTCAATCATCGAATTTGGGATAATTTAGATATTTTGAAAACTGCAGTGGGGGTTCGGGCAAAATGTGACCCATCGCCGCTCTCAGTAATTGACATATTTTCGGTATAAGAAGTCGTAATTTCAAACTGCGAAAACGTGCAGAGAGCCAGAATTTGGCTCCAAAATATGGCTCAAGCGTCCCATTTGGGATGTTTGGGATATTTTAAAAACTGCAGGGAGGGTTTGGGCTAAATGTGAATCATCGCCGCTTTCAGTAATTATCATATTTTCGGTATTAAAATCTTAAATTGAAACTGCGAATACGTACAGAGAGCCAGAATTTGGCTCAAAAATATGGCTCAATGGTCGAATTTTGGATGTTTGTGATATATTTTAAAACTGCAGGGGGGGTTTCGGCAAAATGCGATCCATCGCTGCTCTCAGTAATTGGCATATTTTCGGTATAAAAATTCGTAATTTCAAACTGCGAATACGTGCAGAGAGCCAGAATTGGACTCCAAAATATGGCTCAAGGGTCGAATTTGGGATGTTTCGGATATTTTGAAAACATCAGGGGGGTATGGGCAAAATGTGACCCATCGCTGCTCTCAGTAATTGGCACATTTTCGGTATAAAATTCGTAATTTCAAACTGCGAATACGTGCAGAGAGCCAGAATTTGGCTCCGAAATATGGTTAAAGGGTCGAATTTGGGATGTTTGTGATATATTTTAAAACTGCAGGGGGGTTTGGGCAAAATGTGACCCATCGCCGCTCTCAGTAATTAGCATTATTTCGGTATAAAAAGTCGTAATTTCAAACTGCGAATACGTGCAGAGAGCCAAAATTTGGCTCCCAAATATGGGTCAAATGCGGCTGAAACGTCGAAATATGCAATAAAATCAGGGTTTCTCTCCTGAGAAATACGCGTAATTAATTGCAAATTCACATTAAATACATAATTTTCAATCAACCATTCGCACCTCGTTAAATTAGCGAGTAAGATATTGATTAGGAGAGAAACCTTGTTTTTATTGCATATTTCTACGTTTCAGCCGCATTAGAGCTGATGCGGAGTCTAATTAGAGCTAAAACAGCTCTAATGAGGCTGACACGTCGAAATATGCAATAAAAACAAGGTTTCTCGCCTAATCAATGTCCTACTCGCTACTTTACCGAGATACAAATGGTTGATTGAAAATAATGTATTTAATGTGCATTTGCAATTAAATACGAGTTTGCATCATATATATCGTATATGTAGTGAATTAGTTCACTACATGCGAGAATGGGGGCTTACTCCCGCCGTTGACCCATTGAACCTCCTCCAGTCTCCGGCAATGTTCTGGCACAGAGAAAGCTCCAACGGGTAAACGGCGGGAGTAAGCCCCGCTTTCTCATGTAGTGAACGAATTTACTACATATATTCATTCAAACAATCGTACCTCGTTAAAAGAGCGAGTAATATATTGATCATGAGAGAAACCCTGTTTTTATTGCATATTTCGAGGTTTCAGCCGCATTAGAGCTGATGCGGAGGAGGAGCTGATGCGTGACCCCGTGTGTGGGCTCTGTGCTGAACAGCACAATACAAGGGAGTGTCCTCACAAGGACCCCCCTACCCTTGAGGACGGGGAGGAAGCCTCTCCTCCGGTCCGGAAGTGTCCCAGGTGTTTGTGTCAAGGTGTAAATGTTTGGCTTCGTGACTGCCCTCGACGCCCCGCCCACCCTAGCATGAGCGGGACGCCAGAGGCGTCTGGTCCAGCAGCAGGAGGCACCCAGCAGGCAGCTCTTGATGTCACCTCTAGTAAGCAGTTTCCAACCCTCGGCGGACTACAGCAAACAAGCAAAGATACAAAAGAAATTGACTGGTTAAAAAAGAAAATTACTGAATTGGAAATTAAAATACAAACATTAGAGACGAATCTGCCCGGTGATAGTGGTGTAGTGAATCATGCTAGCGATAGTGATCAAGTAAACTCTCCCAGCACCAGTAGTGATGTGAGTGGTAATGTTGCAGCTGCTGAGGCTACTTCACCTATCTCTCCGGAACGTGAGTGTCAAATCCTCGTGGGGCATGGTGTTAGAGTAGTCATTGATCCCTCACTGGCACCCAAACTAGATCGTCAAGCACCCTTGATTTGGTTGGAGGTAAAGAGTTTAAGAGAACACCAACTCCTACTCAGGTTAGACGCCTCCTAGACAAAAGTACTCAGGACACACGGGACAAAATTACTTATGTTGTCCAAGTGATTAACGACCTTAAATGTTACCTTCATTCCCTTAACGCTTAACCATGGCTCATCAAACAAAAACAATTAAGTTTCTTTCTTGGAATATTCGAAGTGTTTATCTTCGGATAAATGACGTAATCTTGTATGCTAAAATGAGAAACGTGGATGTGATCTGTTTACAGGAACCATATACGTCCACAACTATCAAGAAGGTCCCACCCAGGATACCTGGGTATATAGCATACAACAACGATATTGGAACTGGTTTTATTGGTACCAATTTATTCCAACGATATTGGAACTGGGGGAACTGGTTCCAACGATATTGGAACCATAAGTAATTTTGAAATTGAATTGATTGAATATTCCTTCTCGCTTGTTGGGTCTCTTAGATCTTCTACCGTTATTTATGCTAGTTCGCACTTCAATGAGCTTATGGTCTGAGTATGAAGTATCTGAGATTGTTATGTCTCTGATTAGTTCATCATTGTTTGTGAATAACAAGTCTAGTGTGTTTTCGTTCCTAGTTGGTTCTGTAATCTGTTGATTGAGCGAGAATTTGTCACAGAATCTCAAAAGTTCTCTGACCTGTGGCTGGTTATTTCCCGGGTCATTCCCTGCTATGATATTTGTGTTTGCCATTCTCCATCTTAGACTCGGTAAATTGAAATCTCCAAGGAAGATAATATCTGGAGCTGGGTTTGCTAGGTCATCAAGTATGGTCTCTATTTTGTGCATCTGCTCTGTGAATTCCTCAACCGTTGTATCTGGCGGTTTATATATTAAAATAATAATTAGGTTTAGTTTCTCTACCTTAATTCCAAGTACCTCTACCACCTCATTAGTTGAGTTTAGTAGTTCTGTGCATACCAGGTCCTCTTTAATATACAGACCTACTCCTCCATTTGACCTAGTTTTTCTATCACATCTGTATAAATTATAATTTGGAATCCAGATTTCACCATCCATGTAATCTTTTGTATGAGTTTCCGTGAATTCTCCAAATATGGAGTTTGACTCTAATAAGAGACCATTTATGAACTTGACTTTATTCCTTGACTTTGGCTTTAGACCTTGAATGTTCGCAAAAATGAATGATTGTCCATATTGTGTGTCACTTCTGGAAGGTTTTGGTGGTTCTCCCTCCTCTCTACCCTGACCCAGGGTGTGTTGTTGTGGCAATGGTTTGTCCAGTTTTGGAAGTGATATTGGGGAGTGTGGTAGTCTCTGTGTAGTTGGGGGGTGTAGTATGTGTGGGCTTGATGACGAAATGTAGTCCAGTCTCGGGCATTTCCCCCTCTCCATCCGTACTCCTGCCACGTTTCTGCCTGTCTGTTTCTCCCTCTGTTTCTGCCTGCCTCTAAAAAATGTTCAGGGCTATTATATTGGACTTCCTCTCTTATATAGCGCTGTGTACCTCTGACGTGGAAATCGGGGCAATGAAGATCGTAGCATTTCCTCTCATTAACTGAGAGTTTGCATAGCTTAGGGTGAAAATATCTACACTCAGTATCAAAACGACATCTGCCTTTCCCTAACCAGTTCCGGCATTTCCGTGGGTGCATGAATGAGCATTCCGTGCCTCTGGGCCCATATCTGCACTGTCCTTTTGCATAATACCTGCAAATATTTTCATCTGTGATTGCATTATTCTTGTTTGTATCCGTGTACGACTTGGCTACCTCTGTGATTTTTGTTCCAACTTTCTCGTTTCTGCATTTATTCTCGGTATTACCCTTATCTTTCGCCTTGTTGCTTTCGCCTTTCTCATTCGTCTCATTTTTTATCTCCTTATTCATATCACCAGTTTGCTCTACAATATTGCCTTCATTTTTGTGTACCTCGACGCTATGTCCTTCTACATTGCTACTTTGACTCTCTAAATTCTCAATCCCTGGGTTGTGCTCAGAGTTCGTTGCTGTCTTTATATACTCTGCATATATTTCTGGTAGTTTTTGTGTGAATTGTAGCCTGTGTATTTCCGGAATGTCATTCATTAGTTTGGCAATGTTTTCCCACGCCTGTCTGTCACTTTCACAGATCCAGTAGGTACCTTCCCGGTTTGCATATTGTGTAGGTAATCCTGTACAACTCAGGTGAAATCTTATGTTACAAATGTTACATACAATGCCTACAACAGTCTTCCGAAGTGCCTTATGGCATCCTCCACACACCTCCATGTTGGGTTTGTGATGTTATAATATTATATGCATATATTTATATATTATATATATATATATATATATATATATATATATATATATATATATATATATATATATATATATATATATATATATATATATATATAATATGTATACAGTATATTTATAATATTACATGTTTATTTGTTAAAGTTTATGTGGGGTACTTATCGCCTTGTGGAGAAAATATGGTCCTCTTGGGACCGTATAGTTGACCGTTGTTGTCCCAGGTCGGGGGCAGGATGTCACCGGTTGCCAGTTACTTGATTTATACACTGATTATTTGCCTGTATTTTCCTAAGGGAATTTCTGCTTTCTTCCGGCTTACAATGTTATTAACTTACTCTATTACTAGTTCCTAAACCTACTTGCCCGTATTACAGTATATATTGCTGGTATATTATCACTGAGGGAGTATACTGTTACTGAGGGACTCCCTTACACTGTGTAGGCCTCGTGGCTGTGGTGTAAACACAAGTGTGATGCCTCCTCCACAACTTTACATTTATACTTTTTCATGTACAATTCTCTAACACTATTCACTAATTTATATGTTATGTTACACGTTCCACTTCACTGTTCACCGTATCACTGCTCGCTATATTTGATATATATCGCTTTTGCCTGTACACATGAGCCTGGTGGCACTGGCTCACCACGTGGGACCACGTTTATTCTGTATTTAACTCAAAGTTCCATTTTTAATTTCTGTATTCAACTTTCCTACGGGTCACTATGCACTGGGTGATCACTGTGGCCGTAATCCATAGTTGTAATCCTAAAAAGAATGTGTATTCCTAAGAATTACCTAAAATGTTCCTGAAATTCCGTTTATATTTTTGAATTCGTAAAACCGCTCTTATCTGCCTGAAACGTCGAAATATGCAATGAAAATAGAAATTCTATCCTAATCAATATCTAACTCATTATTTTATCGAGGTATAAAAAGTTGATTGCAAATCAAGTATTAAAGGGTAATTTGCAATTCATTACGTGTTTGCATCATATTTAAGCAAGTTTTCTTGCATTCCGTTTTGTACCATAAATCATCGAATTTTGCAATATTTTGACGTTTATCATCCACTTTTTCTTTATGTGATTTAAAAAAAATATCATCGAATTAGACAATATTTTGCCGTTTTTCAACGTTTTTCTGAATTTTCAGTTTATTGTTATTAATTCATTAAACATGCGATAAAAATGATGCAAACACATAATTGATTAGAAATTAACCTTAAATACTTCATTTTCAATCAACTATTTGTTTCTCGTTAACACACAGAGAAAGATATTGAAAAGGGGAGAAGTTATGTTTTTATTGCATATATCGACGTTTCAGCCGGATTAGAGCGGTTTTACGTGAACATCTTCCAATGCTGAACATTGGAAACAGCATTTTCGTATGTCTTTTCTAGGATCTAATTAATACGAAAACTCGCTCTATGATTTGAAGTTAAAATCCTCAAATTTGGTAATATAGTGACTTTTTTCAAGCTTTCATGTGGTGTGATTTTACGTAAATATATTCGATTTTACCAATATTTCGATACTACATCATGTTTTCTAACGATATGTGATTTGGATTTCAAATCTCAAAATTTCGCATTATATTGCCCTTTTAAGCAAGTTTTCTTGCATTTTGTTTTGTACTAAAAATCATCGAATTTTGCAATATTTTGACGTTTATCATTCCCTTTTTCTTTATGTGACTTAAAAAAAATATCATCGAATTAGGCAATATTTTGCCGTTTTTCAACGTTTTTCTGAATTTTCAGTTTATTGTTATTAATTCATTAAACATACGATAAAAATGATGCAAACACATACTTGATTAGAAATTAACCCTAAATTCTTCATTTTCAATCAACTATTTGTTTCTCGTTAAGACACATAGAAAGATATTGAAAAGGGGGAGAAGTTCTGTTTTTATTGCATATATCGACGTTTCAGCCGGATTAGAGCAGTTTTACGTGAACATCTTCCATCGGTAATATAAACGGAAAATCAGGAACATTTTAGTTAATTCTAATGAAAACATTGATTTTCATCAATTGTATTGGAAACAATATTTTCATATGTCTTTTCTCGGATCTAATTAATACGAAAACTCGCTTTATGATTTGAAGTTAAAATCCTTAAATTTGGTAATATAGTGACTTTTTTCAAGTTTTCATGTAGTGTGATTTCACGTAAAAATATTCGATTTTACCAATATTTCGATGCTACTTCATGTTTTCTAACGATATGTGATTTGGCCTTCAAATCTGTAAATTTCGCATTATATTGCACTTTTAAGCAAGTTTTCTTGTATTTTCTTTTGTACTAAAAATCATCGAATTTAGCAATATTTTGAAGTTTATCATCACCTTTTTCTTTTTGTGATTTAAACAAAATATCACCGAATTAGGCAATATTTTGCCGTTTTTCCACGTTTTTCTGAATTTTCAGTTTATTGTTATTAATTCATTAAATATACGATAAAAATGATGCAAACACATTATTGATTAGAAATTAACCTTAAATATTTAATTTTTAATCAACTATTTGTTTCTCGTTAATACACTGAGTAAGATATTGAAAAGGGGAGAAGTTATGTTTTTATTGCATATATCGACGTTTCAGGCGGATTAGAGCGGTTTTACGTGTATATCTTCCATCTGTAATATAAACGGAAAATCATGAATATTTTAGTTAATTCTAATGAAAACTCATTGATTTTTATCATTTGTATTGGGAACAACATTTTCATACGTCTTTTCTAGGATCTAATTAATAAGAAAACTCGCTTTATGATTTGAAGTTAAAATCCTCAAATTATGTAATATAGTGACTTTTTTCACGTTTTCATGCAGTGTAATTCCACGTAAAAATATTCGATTTTCTAATATTTCGATACAACTTCATGTTTTCTCACGATATGTGATTTAGCCTTCAAATCATAAAATTTGACATTATTTTGCACTTTTAAGCAAGTTTTCTTGCATTTTGCTTTGTACTAAAAATCATCGAATTTAGCAATATTTTGACGTTTATCATCCCCTTTTTATTTATGTGATTTAAGCAAAATATCGTCGAATTAGGCAATATTTTGCCGTTTTTTCACGTTTTTTCTGAATTTTCAGTTTATTGTTATTAATTCATTATATATACGATAAAAATGATGCAAACACATAATTGATTAGAAATTAACCTTAAATACTTCATTTTCAATCAACTATTTGTTTCTCGTTAAAACACTGAGTAAGATATTAAAAAGGGGAGAAGTTCTGTTTTTATTGCATATATCGACGTTTCAGCCGGATTAGAGCGGTTTTACGTGTACATCTTCCATCGGTATTATAAACGGAAAATCAGGAACATTTTAGTTAATTCTAATGAAAACACAATGTTTTTTATCATTTGTATTAGAAACAGCATTTTCGTATGTCTTTTCTAGGATCTAATTAATACGAAAACTCACTCTATGATTTGAAGTTAAAATCCTAAAATTTGGTAATATAGTGCCATATTTCACGCTTTAATGTGGTGTGATTTTACGTAAAAATATTCGATTTTACTAATATTTCGATACTACTTCATGTTTTCTAACGATATGTGATTTGGCCTTCAAATCTCAAAATTTCGCATTATATTGCAGTTTAGTGCAATATAATGCGAAATTGTTTGATGTTATTCGAAATTGGGAAATTTGGAATATTTTGAAAACTGCAAGGGGGTTTGGGCAAAATGTGACCCATCGCCGCTCTCAGTAATTGGCATATTTTCGGTATAAAAAGTCGTAATTTCAAACTGCGAACAAGTGCAGAGAGCCAGAATTTGGCTCCAAAATATGGCTCAATCGTCGAATTGGAATGTTTCGGATATTTTGAAAACTGCTGTGGGGGTTTGGGCAGAACATGACCCATCGACGCTTTCAGTAATTGGCATATTTTCGGTATAAAAAATCGTAATTTCAAACTGAGAATACGTGCAGAGAGCCAGAATTTGGCTCCAAAATATGGCTCAAGGGTCGAATTTGGGATGTTTCGGATATTTTGAAAACTTCAGGGAGGTTTGGGCAAAACGTGACACATCGCCGATCTCAGTAATTGGCACATTTTAGGTATAAAATTCGTAATTTCAAACTGCGAATACGTGCAGAGAGCCAGAATGTGGCTTCTAAATATGGTTCAAGGGTCGAATTTTGTATGTTTGTGATATATTTTAAAACTGCAGGGGGGTTTGGGCAAAATGTGACCCATCGCCGCTCTCAGTAATTGGCATATTTACGGTATAAAATTCGTAATTTTAACTGCGAATAAGTGCAGAGAGCCAGAATTTGGCTCCAAAATATAGCTCAATCGTTGAATTATGAATGTTTGGGATATTTTGAAAAATGCAGTGGGGGTTTGCGTAAAATATGACCCATCGCCGTTCTCAGGAATTGGCATATTTTCGGTATAAAAAGTCGGAATTTCTAACTGCGAATACGTGCAGAGAGCCAGAATTTGGCTCCAAAATATGGCTCAAGCGTCGCATTTGGGAGGTTTAGGATATTTTGAAAACTGCAGGTGAGGGTTGGGCTAAATGTGACCCCATCGCACGGCTTTCAGTAATTGGCATAGTTTCGGGGTATAAAAAATCTTAATGTAAAATTACGAATCCGTACAGTGAGCCAGAATTTGGCTCCAAAATATGGCTCAAATGGGTCGAATTTGGGGATGTTTGTGATTATAATTTTAAACTGCTCAGGGGGAGTTTGGGCAAAACCCTGTGACCCCATCGACCCGCTCTCCAGTAATGGCATATTGTTCGCGTATAACAAGAATCGTAATTTGCAAACTGCAGAAAGTGCAGAGAGCCAAGCAATCTTGCTCCCAATATGGCCTCAAGTCGACATTTTGGAATGTTTCGGATATTTTGAAACACTGCTGTGGTGGGTTGGGCAAACACGTGACCCATCGATCGCCTTCGCTCAGTACTTTGGCCTATATTTCGGTATAAGAAACGTCTAATATCAAACTCGGAATTCGTGCAGACTGAGCACGATTTGTACTCAACAATCATGTCTCAAGGGTCGCATATTGGGATTTATCTTCGGAGATTTTGAAAACTCAAGGGGAGGTTGAGCGCCCAAATCGTGACACCATCCGTGCCCGCCTAAGTTATTGGCTAACCTCTTCGGTATAAAATCCAGCTAATTTACAAACTGCGAAAACCGTGCACCGAGAGCCAGACTATGTTGGCTTTCAAGAATATGGCTCAGGTCGAAATTGAATGTTTGTCGTATATTTTAAAACCCTGCAGGGGGGGTTTGGCAAAATGACAACATCCGACCTCTCGTCAATTGCATATTTCGGTATAAATAATTTCTTAACTTTTAATTGAATAGTGCAGGAGCCGAATCATCTCGCGCTCCAACAATAAATATGCTCAATGCTGTCAATTTGGGATCGTTTGGGACCTACTTTTGATAAACTCGCATGGTGGGGTGGCCAACCTAAATTCCTTGCACCATCCGCCGCTCTCAGCCATAATTGGCAATATTTTCGGTATAAAAATATCGAATTTCATACTGCGATACGTCGGCCGAGAGCTGAATTCTTGCTCAAAATATGGTCAAGCGTCGACTTTGGGAGTTTCGGATATTTATAAAATGCAGGGGGGTTTGGGTAATATGTGACCCATCGCCGCTCTCAGTAATTGTCATATTCTCGTTATAAAAAGTCGTAATTTCAAACTGCGAATACGTATAGAGAGCCATAATTGGCTCCAAAATATCGCTCAAGGGTCAAATTTGTGATGTTTTGTGATATTTTTTAAACTGCAGTGGGTTTGGGCAAAATGTGACCCATCGCTGCGCTCAGCAATTGGCATATTTTTCGGTATAAAAAAATCGTAACTTT
>WNGS01166297.1:26735-38333 GCA_020271785.1 Procambarus virginalis | reverse complement strand
TAGCAGTAAAAATAGGTACCTGGGTGTTAGTCAGTTGTCACGGGCTGCATCCTAGGGGTGGAGGCCTTGGTCGAGGACCGGGCCGCAGGGACACTAAAAAGCCCCGAAATTATCTAAGATAACCTCACAGATACCTAAATGTAATCAGTCAGGAGCTAGTGGCTTTATAAGAATTGTAATACTATACTTTGTATTCTCACAAACACAATGTACCTTCTTGTATATATAAATAAATTAAATAAATAAATAAAAATAAATAAATATTTGCTAGGGTACATTAAATAATTTTGTACATTCATTAATATAAATGAACATTAATTAACATTAATTAAAAATTGTACATTACATTAATTAAATTTAATACATTTAACTATATTTTGCTATACAATGTAGTCCTAAACTTCTTTTGTCCTAGATGGTAGCATTTGCTCCCTGGTCCCATAGCAGGTATTTTGCTATACACTGTAGTCCTAAACTTCCTTTGTCCTAGCTGGTAGCATTTGCTCCCAGGACCCATAGCAGGTATTTTGCTATACACTGTAGTCTTAAACTTCCTTTGACCTAGCTGGTAGTATTTAATCCCTGGTCCCAGTAGACCACTTTTGGCTTTGGGCCTGGTGGAGGTTGGTCCCCCAGGCTGTTGCTTGGAGCGGCCCGCAGGCCACTCTGCTCTTTCTGAATCTTTTCCCCACATTCAATGCACATGAAATGTTTAGCAACCGTATGTAGCATTCTATGAGCATTTATTTATTTATATATATATATATATATATATATATATATATATATATATATATATATATATATATATATATATATATATATATATATATTGTGATGATAATCTCTTCCCAGAGATTTAGCCTGCTCTTCCTTTCCTTCGTCACGTTCTCAACAATATTCAAGATACGTTTTAAAGTGGCTTAACGTATATATCAAGACAGCCACACGCACCTGCAACTCCCTCCTCCCCCCACTCCTGCACACCTGGTCGCGCGCCAAAAACTTCAACTGCTACAGTCCCAGCCAAACTACCTGTTACTGGTCATCCTGCATTCTCATTGGCCATTCGAGAACACACCACTTCAGTCCTAAGCCAACCACATTCCTCGCCAAGGCAATGTCAGGACCACCCAGCAGTTCTCCAGCAGAATATCTCGTGCTCTCATGCTATGAACACTTAGTTGACTCACCTCGTGTGATCAAATAGAGGCTTATAGCTAGCGCATATATTCCCAGCACTATTATTATTTTTACTTATTATTGTATGTCATTTCTCCTCCCTTTAACGTAATTCATTTTATGTTCAGTTATTTTTCCACTTGTTGTCTTGCACCCTTAAGCCAAGGTATTGCCTTTATTTCAATTTGTTTTTTAGTGTTAATAAATATCATTGTTTATTATTGTGTTTCATGTCTCTTCCCTTACCTTACCACAGATTATCAAACAAGCAGTCATTCTTTTTTTCCTTTTTTTTTACATTTTTTTTATTTTATGTGTGACCTGGCATTAACATCTGCCAGTGGAAGACTGCCGAACACCATACTCCACTACTTTACCGTCACATATAATTGGGGGCCTGTCCGGGAGCTGCACTCAGGTATTGGTAATTGTGGTAAGCGTACTTGGCTTTCATTCCCTTGCTTTCAATATTTACATTAATCACGTTTAGTATTTATATGGTGCTGTGTATATTGTGCCTTACGGGAGTAGCATATGGTGAGTGTGAGACAACTTTGGATTACGTGGTGACTGTAGGCCGCAGTCATACTCTTAATTGGTCGTCTCCCCCTTCCGTGTTATTACCCGTGTTTAACATCTTTTGTCCCTCAGATATTTCTCACATTTTTGACAGATTAGCACATAGGTACCCTGGTACTGTGGTCTGTCTCCGGGTCAATAGCACATAATTTCTGCAATTCGACTCTAGGAGGATAAAGAGGGCCAAAGTTCCTCTCGCACGGACTTTAATTGGCGAGTTGGGACCTCGCCGATAGTTCTCGTCACCAGTTGACACTCGCACCCCTATTCGTCGGTCAGAATTGATGGTCCTTACTCAAGGTAGGGAATTAGCTTTCTTTCTTTTGAGCACGAAAGTCGCTAATTCTGTAAGTACCATATTCAATTTCAGTGGGTACCTTGCTTATGTTCTATAGTGACTCTGCAAGGTATGACTACATTTTTGTCCTACCTCATTTATTTTGGAACCATTTAGTGTTTCACTTGTCTTTTGAAACTCAGTTTCAACTCATTAGTAGGATTTTCTTGCCTTTATCCTCCCACAGTGAGTACCAGGTACAAGATTTCCTGCGACCTTATTCATTTACCATCTTGAATTAACTCTAATTATTAACAATTCCACAGGATAGGTATCAGTTGCCACGTTTCCTGTTTCTGGCATTCACCATATTCTCACAGTATATTCGTGTCTCTTCATTTATTTGCCATTTTTCACCATGTTCCGTATCCAAGCTTTTAAGGCAGATCCAGAAAGTGAAATAGGGAACTTACGACATGCTAAGAGGGTCGAATTGATAACTCTTGCACATGAGTATCACTTGGAAGTTCCCCCTGGAGCCAACAAATATGCTATACATAATATAATTTTGGATCACCTTGCGGATGAAGGTATTATACATTCTGATACTCACGAACAATATACCATTTCAGATAAGCATGATTTGACAGCCATGAAGCTCAAGCTAGAACTTGCTAAGATCGAGCGGGAGCAACAACAGGAAGCAGCTGCAATCAGAGAGCGTGAAGCTAACATCAGAAAGGAAGAACAAGAGCGTGAAGCTAACATCAGAAAGGAAGAACAAGAGCGTGAAGCTGCTCTGGCGAAAGAAGCCCTACACCTCAAAGAGCGAGAGGCCGCACTGAAGAAAGAAGAAAGTGAACGTGAGTTGGCCCTATACAAAGAGCGACTCGAGATACAACGTGAACACTACAAACGACAGGCAGAAACAGCTCTAAACTGTCGTAACAGAGAACTCGCGATGGACGCTACACACACCAAGCTCAACTCCAACAAGCTGCAGCTAGTCTTCCTCCAAGTTTCAATGTCTCCCATGCAAGTAAGTTAATGCCCCCGTTCATAGAAACGGAGGTTGATGTTTTCTTCACAACTTTTGAGACCCTTGCTAATCAACTTAGTTGGCCTAACGACCAATGGGCTACCCTTCTCCGAGTACTTTTTTTTTTTTTGCAGGGATATTCCTGCGCGGGCCCTAAGCCTCTGGCTGGCCCACTAAGTGTTGCTTGTTTCTTGTTTACTTGGGTGGAGTATGAGTATTTATTACTAGTATGGTCGCTTTAGTAAGATGTTGCCATATGTGTTTAACAACTTCTTCTGGTCTGGTGAAGTGAAGTTGAAACCTTAATGGGTTCGTAACTGTGCACTGCGTCAGATAATGTACCAGAGGTCTGTCGGGCATTTCTCCACAGTGTTGACATTTCCTCTCATCTTCCGGAACCTGTAAGCCTATTTCCCATGCACATGGGTATCCAAGCCTGATGCGATGTAAGTGTACTTCTGTTGCCCTGCTGCTCCCCTTCATTAACATAAGTGGTTCATAGTTGGTTGAATCCCTGTACCAACCTGCAGATCGAGATGTTGCAACAGCTGAGGTGTGGTCACTGTACAACTTTTGCATTGCTCTGGTTCTAATTACTCGCTTAATCTGGGACAGACTCTGTGGTATGCAAATGTCTACAGTTCTTCTCTTAGTTGCAAGTTTTGCAGCTTCGTCTGCAATGTCATTCCCAACGATACCCACATGACTTGGCACCCAGTTGAGAAGGACCCGACGGCCTTGACGTTTGAGTGTTTGCATTAATGATAGGGCAGTTGTGATCAGATGTATGTTATCACATATGCGGTCTTGTTGCAAGGTTTCAATGGCGGTTCTCGAATCTGTATGTATGATAACATGTTGTCGGTGTTGAGCAAGAGCATGTTCCAAAGCCTTTTGAATGGCCAGCATCTCTGTTTGTAAATCTCCGAGTACATTTAACAGGTAGAGCAGCAGTCACACTCAGCACTTTGGCATCGGAAAACGACTACACCACCCTGAAGCAAGCTGTGTTGGACGCCTACCTTCTCTCCACCGAGAGCTACCGACGAAAGTTCCGTGACTACATCAAGGCAAGTACCACCACCTTCTTAGAATTTGCTAACACCAAACGGAGATATTTCATGAAATGGCTGGAGGCAGCACATGTCTCTACTTTTCCAGAGCTTGTCAACCTCATGTTGGTTGAAGAATTCTTGAGGCGTGTACCTCCTCCTGTCCGCCTATACTTAGCAGACAAAGAAGAGACCGATTTGGTGAAATGCGCGAAATCAGCTGACACTTACAGCCTCATCCACCGGCTGACACCAGAACAACCTACCAGTAAGAAGTCTTGGTACAGTTACGAGAAAGCGAGCCCAGATCAAGGTACCTCTCAATTGCCAGTGGAAGACTGCCGAACACCATACTCCACTACTTTACCGTCACAATATATATATATATATATATATATATATATATATAATATATATATATATATATATATTTATATATATATATATATATATATATATATATATCTATATATAGATATTTATATATATATATAATAATATATAATTATATATATATCTATATATATTATATATATATCATATATATATAATATATATATGCGAACAAGCCTGAATAGCCTATATATAACAAGCCTATATTTTTCATATATATATATATATATATATATATATATATATAATATATTATATATATCTATATATATATATATAGTATCCGTGTTAACAGTCTCCGTGGTGTAGTGGTAAGACACTCGCCTGGCGTTCCGCGAGCGCTATGTCATTGGTTCGCATCTTGGCCGGGAGGATTTACTGGGCGCAATTCCTTAACTGTAGCCTCTGTTTAACGCAACAGTAAAATGTGTACTTGGATGAAAAAACGATTCTTCGCGGCAGGGGATCGTATTCCAGGGACCTGCCTGAAACGCTACGCGTACTAGTGGCTGTACAAGAATGTAAACTCTTGTATATATCTATATATATAATATAAATAATATATATATATATATATATATATATATATATATATATATATATATAATACTAGAAGGTACATTAGGTTTATTTGAGTACAAAGCATTGATATTTTTAAATTCTTGTAAAGAAATTAACACCCATAGGGCTTTGGACAGATTCTTAATCGCAGATAAATTTAATTTGGTAATTTGTATAAAATTAAAAATGTTAACAGGTGTATTGTAAGAAAATTAAAAAAATTATTAGTAACAGAAAAGGACGAAAATCATTATTCGTATGTCCCAGTTGACCAAATCCATTCCCACGCTCTGGACATTCATAAGGTTTGTCACCTGTATGCACGATCATGTGAGTCTTCACATGAGAAAGTTGACTAAATCTTTTCCCACATTCTGGATACTCATACGGTTTAAAACCCAAATGCACCATCATGTGAACCTTCATATGAGCAGGTTGACTGAATCTTTTTCCACACTTTAAACATTCATGAGGTTTATTGCCTGAATGTATTAGCATGTGACTTAACATTGCTTTGTAGCTCTGTGCATATCAGGTGCTGTTTAATATACAGACCTACTCCTCCATTTGACCTAGTTTCTCTATCACATCTATATAAATTGTAGTTGGGAATCCAGATTTTACTATTCATGTAATCTTTTTTTTTCTTTTTATATATCTAATTGATTTTTCTAACAGTTAAAAAGAAAATAGTTTAATATTACATTATTAATTTATTACATTAGAAAGTTATAAAATCTAATGTTGAGATTGAAAGACATACATTATACTCTATTGCCTTAAAGTTTATGCATTATTGTAACAGGTACAAATGCTGTCCTAGTCGAGGACAGTCGACGTGGAGGCCTGGTCGACGACCGGGCCGCGGGACGCTAAGCCCCGGAAGCACCTCAAGGTAGTTGGGAGGTGCAAATTGTAATGACACAGTGACATGAATGATGAAGAAGATAGAGCCCTTTCCTTTGTGGTGCAAGAAGAAAAGTGTCTTCAAAACTTTGAATATTTGCAATGTAATATTAAGTAAGTAAATTTGATAATTTTTGTATTATATATGTATGTGTATATACTGTATATGGATATATGTGTATATATTTGCATATCAAGCTGATATGTTGAAGCATGTACTGAACAAGATTGGTGGAAACAGATACAAGGTTAAGATTGCCAATTTACTGTAGTCTAGTCTAATTTAATATTTTTAGTAATCTTTGAGAACATTTTGAGAATCTTTGAGAACTCAGCTCAAAGAACTGTTGAGAACAATCTCAATATTCTTTGAGCTTATACATAGCACAAACATTATGCTATGTATAAGGCAAAATAAAGTAACTTTGATTTTGACTAAATATGTAGACATATCTTGAATTTTCTCTACAATAATAATGAAAGAAAGCCTAGATTAGTTTTTGGTTGAAGTTGCCAGTGCCAGTGGACCACTTTGTGCTTTGGGCCTGGTGGAGCTTGGTCCACCAGGCTATTGTGTGGAGTGGCCCGCAGACCCACATACAGTCTGCATATAATATACAGTCTGTTGATCAATTGAACTACAGTAGTTAGTTTTTATCACCCGAATGCACCAATATGTCTTCATTCTTCCCAGATGAAGGAACTAGGTAATGTTCATCATCTGAATGCACCATCTGAAGCTTTTCCACACTCATGATACACGAGAGGTTTATCAGCTGTATGCACCATCCTGTGAGTTTGTATAAGTCGCAAACAACTGAATCCCTTGCCACACTCGGGACATTCATAAGGTTTATCATCCGTATGCACAATCATGTGACTTATTGTACTGGAACGTTTTCTGAATCTTTGGCCCGCATTCAGCACACTTGAAATGTTTAGCACCCGTTTGTAGCGTCCTATGTAGTTTGTAGCGTTAGGGTTATGAGAGTACATAGCATTAATATGTTTAAATTCTTGTAAAACAATTAACACCCATAGGGCTTTGGGCAGGTCCTTAACCCTTAAGTTGTGCAGCACATCATGTGATGGGTTGAGTGACTTGCTATAAATTGTATATCCCATCATATGATGTATTGGAGTACTACACAAGATTTAAACGGCCTGCGGATACACGGGGTTCACCTCACCTTCATCAGGGCTCTTGTAAACAGACGCCATTTTTTTTTAAATCGTGGGCCAAATTCCCGGGTGTGAGGGGCCTCAGTATTGAGTGAGCCTCCAAGCCTGACGCATGCAGCATGAGCTCGCAGCACTGCTGTTCAGCTTGTGACCACAGCATCGCCTAAAAATGCCGTAATACACATGTTCATGTTATTATTTAGCTTTGATATTATTACAGAAGATGCCTGACTGTAGTATAGTGGCAATATATGCCACTTACGATTTTTTTATTATTTTTCCCGTGAACAGAGAACACAAATTAACAGATTAAGAAGAAAAAAATTATTTTTTAATTTTTTTTTTTGGGGTATGCACCTGTGGGTGACAAATGCTAATTAGCCCTGCGCAACACAAGGGCTAATCAACAGATAAATTTAAGTTGGCCCGGTTGGTCCGTGAGCCTAGTTGGTCCGGCATTTCATTGGAGCTTTCTCTGTGCCAGAACATTGCCGGAGACTGGAGGAGGTCCAACAAGTAAACGGCGGGAGTAAGCCCCCACTCTCTCATGTAGTGAACGAATTTACTTCATATACGATATATATGATGCAAACTCGTATTTAATTTCAAATGCACATTAAATACATTATTTTCAATCAACCATTTGGATCTCGGTAAAGTAGCGAGAAGGACATTGATTGGGAGAGAAACCTTGTTTTCATTGCATATTTCGACGTTTCAGCCGCATTAGAGCTGTTTTAGCTCTAATCAGAAAAGTTGCCGTTGCCTCTTCCGCATCAGCTCTAATGCGGCTGAAACGTCGAAATATGCAATAAATACAGGGTTTCTCTCCTAGTCAATATCTTACTCGCTATTGTAACGAGGTACGAATGGTTGATGTAAATAATGTATTTAATGTGAATTTGCAATTAATTGCGCGTATATATCAGATTTGTCGCATATGTAATGAATTAATAACAATAAACTGACAATCCGTATCCATGGAGAGAAACCCTGATTTTATTGCATTTTTCGACATTTCAGCCGCATTAGAGCTGTTTTTGCAGCTTTCTGTAACATACATAATCTTCTCTGTAACATACATAATCTTCTTTCTGTAACATACACGGTAAATCTGGAATAATTTAGTTAATTCTAATGAAAATACATTGATTTGTGTGATTTGAACGAATAATGGACTATCTCGTCGTATTTCCCACGTTTTTAAGGATTGCTAGTTTATTCTTATTAATTCATTACATTTGCGATAAATCTGTTGTATACGCGTAATTAATTGCAAATTCACATTAAATACATTATTTTCAATCAACCATTCGTACCTCGTTACAATAACGAGTAAGATATTGATAACATTAAACTGGCAATCCTTAAAAATAGGGGAAAAACGACGAGTTAGTTAGTCCATTATTCGTTCAAATCATACAAATCAATGTGTTTTCATTAGAATTAACTAAAATGTTCCAGATTTTCCGTCTATGTTACAGAAAGAAGATGTACTGCAAAAACAGCTCTAATGCAGCTGAAACGTCGAAATATGCAATAAAATCAGGGTTTCTCTCCTTGGATACGGATTGTCAGTTTAATGTTATTAATTCATTACATATGCGACAAATCTGATGTATACGCGTAATTAATTGCAAATTCACATTAAATACAATATTTCAATCAACCATTCGTACCTCGTGAAATTAGCGAGTAAGATATTGATTAGGAGAGAAACCTTGTTTTTATTGCATATTTCGACGTTTAAGCCGCATTAGAGCTGTTTTAGCTCTAATCAGACAAGTTGCCGTTGCCTCCTCCGCATCAGCTCTAATCCGGCTGAAACGTCGAAATATGCAATAAAAACAGGGTTTCTCTCATGATCAATATATTACTCGCTATTTTAGCGATGTACGATTGGTTGATTGAATATATGTTGTGAATTCGTTCAATACATGCGAGAGCGAGGGCTTACTCCCGCCGTTTACCCATTGGAGCTTTCTCTGTGCCAGAACATTGCCGGAGACTGGAGGAAGTCCAACGGGTAAACGGCGGTAGTAAGCCCCACTCTCGCATGTAGTGAACGATTTCGTTGCCTCCTCCGCATGAGCTCTAATGCGGCTGAAACGTCGAAATATGCAATAAAAACAGGGTTTCTCTCATGATCAATATATTACTCGCTATTTTAACGAGGTACGATTGGTTGATTGAATATATGTAGTGAATTCGTTCACTACATGCGAGAGCGAGGGCTTACTCCCGCCGTTTACCCATTGGAGCTTTCTCTGTGCCAGAACATTGCCGGAGACTGGAGGAGGTCCAACGGGTAAACGGCGGGAGTAAGCCCCCCACTCTCGCATGTACTGAACGAATTCACTACATATACGATATATATGATGCAAACTCGTATTTAATTGCAAATGCACATTAAATACATTATTTTCAATCAACCATTTGAATCTCGGTAAAGTAGCGAGTAGGATATTGATTAGGCGAGAAACCTTGTTTTTATTGCATATTTCGACGTTTCAGCCACATTAGAGCTGTTTTAGCTCTAATCAGACAAGTTGCCGTTGCCTCCTCCGCATCAGCTCTAATGAGGCTGAAACGTCGAAATATGCAATAAAAACAAGGTTTCTCTCCTAATCAATTTCTTACTCGCTAATTTAACGAGGTACGAATGGTCGATTGAAAATATTGCATTTAATGTGAATTTGCAATTAATTACGCGTATACATCAGATTTGTCGCATATGTAATGAATTAATAACAATAAACTGACAATCCGTATCCAAGGAGAGAAACCCTGATTTTATTGCATATTTCGACATTTCAGCCGCATTAGAGTTGTTTTTGCAGCTTTCTGTAACATACATAATCTTCTTTCTGTAACATACACGGTAAATCTGGAATAATTTAGTTATTTCTAATGAAAATACATTGATTTGTGTGATTTGAACGAATAATGGACTATCTCGTCGTATTTCCCACGTTTTTATGGATTGCCAGTTTATTGTTAATAATTCATTACATTTGCGACAAATCTGTTGTATACGCGTAATTAATTGCAAATTCACATTAAATACATTATTTTCAATCAACCATTCGTACCTCGTTACAATAACGAGTAAGATATTGATAACATTAAACTGGAAATCCTTAAAAATGTGGGAAAAACGACGAGATAGTTAGTCAATTATTCGTTCAAATCATTCAAATCAATGTGCTTTCATTAGAATTAACTAAAATGTTCCAGATTTATCGTGTAGGTTACAGAAAGAAGATGTACTGCAAAAACAGCTCTAATGCGGCTGAAATGTCGAAATATGCAATAAAATCAGGGTTTCTCTCCTTGGATACGGATTGTCAGTTTAATGTTATTAATTCATTACATATGCGACAAATCTGATGTATACGCGTAATTAATTGCAAATTCACATTAAATAAAATTTTTCAATCAACCATTCGTACCTCGTTAAATTAGCGAGTAAGATATTGATTAGGAGAGAAACCCTATTTTTATTGCATATTTCGACGTTTCAGCCGCATTAAAGCTGTTTTAGCTCTAATCAGACAAGTTGCCGTTGCCTCCTCCGCATCAGCTCTAATGCGGCTGAAACGTCGAAATATGCAATAGAAACAGGGTTTCTCTCCTAATCCATATCTTTGTCGCTATTGTAACGAGGTACGAGTGGTTGATTGAAAATAATGTATTTAATGTGAATTTGCAATTATTTACGCGTATACATCAGATTTGTCGCATATGTAATGAATTAATAACAATTAACTGGCAATCCTTAAAAACGTGGGAAAAACGACGAGATAGTCCATTATTCGTTCAAATCACACAAATCAATGTGTTTTCATTAGAATTAACTAAAATGTTCCAGATTTTCCGTGTATGTTACAGAAAGAAGATGTACTGCAAAAACAGCTCTAATGCGGCTGAAACGTCGAAATGTGCAATAAAATCAGGGTTTCCCTCCTTGGATACGGATTGTCAGTTTATTGTTATTAATACATTACATATGCGACAAATCTGATGTATACGCGTAATTAGTTGCAAATTCACATTAAATACATTATTTTCAATCAACTATTCGTACCTCGTTAAATTAGCGAGTAAGACATTGATTAGGAGAGAAACCTTGTTTTTATTGCATATTTCGACGTTTCAGCCGCATTAGAGCTGTTTTATCAACTTCAAATTTAAAATCAACTTTGAAAATCAACTTTGAAATCATCTTTGAACATTTAAGAGTAATTTGCAATTCATTACGTGTCATATATATCGTAATTCATCATATTTGTCGTAAATTTATGAATTAACATCAATAAACAGAAAATGCTTGAAAACGTGGAAACACAGCCAAATAGTGCCAAAATAGTTGATATTGGAAGAAATCTCATGAAGAAAACAAGAGTGAAAAACCTCAAAATGTTGCT
>WNGS01166297.1:1509-15474 GCA_020271785.1 Procambarus virginalis | reverse complement strand
CCAAAAGGCATCACGTATACTCGTAAGCTCCATCAGGAGTGATAAATGCTGTCACTTCCCTGGCAAAATCTGTAAGAGGTATCTGATGATAACCCTTAGATAAGTCTAATTTAGATACAAATTGGCATGACCTATAGTATCAACACATTCTTCTAATAAAGGTAACGGATAAACATCAACTGTAGTTACCTGGTTGAGTTTTCTATAATCCACTACTAATCTCCACTTATCTTCTGGCTTTGGTACTAATAGGCATGGCGAACTCCAGGAACTCTGACTGGGTCTAATGAACCCATGTCGAAGAAGATAATCAACCTCCTCCTGGATGATACGACGTTTCTCGGGTGTCACTCGATAAGGGTGCAACCGAATTGGAGTCACATTTGTCAGGGTGATATCATGAGTAATGAGAGAAGTTTGAGTGGGGACCTCCCCAAACAAGCTAGAAGACACCTCCAAAAGATCCTGGAACTCTGCTCTCTCCTCCTCCTGCAAATGACTCAACAATTCTTCCCCGGAACTACTGGAATTAGACAAACAAATATTACTATCTTCCTCAGCAACACTCGACTCTTCAGGAATTTCCTCCTCAGCAACACAACAAGCCACAATACTAGGCCCACAATAAGCCTTCAACCGGTTTACATGTACACTCATGGTCTGTCGTTTCTGCTTGGGATGGCAGACCTTGTAAGTAACCTCCCCAAGACGTTTGACTACTTGATACGGTCCTGCGAATTTGTTAGACATAGACGTACCCATACGAGGCTTCAAGACCAATACCAAATCTCCTGGCTCAAAAACTCTGAGTTTGGCCTTGAACCTCTGGTCATGTTTCTGCTTCATTACCTGTTGTTGTTCACCTAGATGTCGTAAGGCCAACTCCCTCGTTCTGGACAGCTTGCTCTTGACATCCGTCAGGTAACGCTCACTCTGCCTGGCTGTAACATTCCTAACATGTGCTCAAATAACATCTTTAAAGGTCCTCTCACCTGAATACCAGCTCGAATGGAGAACAACCTAGTGCACTGTGCAATCCATCTCTAGCCGCAAATAAAACAAATGGCAGATTCTCATCCCAATGTCTGGGTGAATCTTCCCCAGTCGCCTTCAACATTTTCTTGAGAGTTTGGTGGAACCGCTCGATTCCCCCTTGACTCTGAGGATGGTAAGGACTTGAAAAATTGTGTTTTATACCAAACTGCTACAGAAATTTTTAAAGATGGTGGAACAAAAATTACTCCCATTATCAGTTTGAATTACACGGGGCATCCCAAAAAGTGAAAAAAATCGTTCCAACTGCCTGATAATAGTAGAAGCTCTAATATTACGTAAAGCATACGCTTCAGGGAACCTGGTGGTCATACATAAGATAGTGAACATATACATATTTCCGGATTTTGTACGGGGTAAAGGTCCGACACAATCCAGTACCACATGAGTAAATGGCTCCTCTGGCACTACAATAGGATATAATGGTGCTCGTGGCACAGTCTGATTAGGCTTACCAACAGTCTGACACACAACACAGTTGTGGCAATATCTGACCACATCTTTTTAAGTTTCGGCCAATAAAAAAGTTTACAGATCTTATGATACATACTGGTAATACCTTGATGGCCTCCCATCAGGTCATCATGAGCAGCTTGCAATACCTGCTCCCGATACTCTGTTGGCACAACGAGCTGGGTGTTAAACTCACAATCCTCTGATGAGGGAGTTCCTGATGGTCTCCATCTTCTCATCAGACATTGATCCTTGAAATAACAACCCGTACTCTCCTCCAAAGTATCGATGGAGTCGGCTGCTTCTGCATAACACTCAGCTAGACTGGGATCAGTACTCTGTAACTTACGCAAGGTCTGGAACTCTACAACTGGAGCGAGCGGGCAAGGAAGTGGTACCTGGGCCACATCTTCCAGACCATCTGGGTCAGAATAAATTAGGGCTTTGGCACCGGCCTCACTCTCGACATCCACGTGAGCTATAAATGTATCTTCAAGGTCCACCTCCACCTCCCTGTCTGAAGGGGTCCTGGCCTCGAGAACATCCACCTTGGTAGTAGCAGGACTTACCACATTCTGCTTACCCATGGATCTGGTCACAACACAGGCTGGATAAATGACACCATCATCCTCATCTGGTTGAGCCAGTACTGCATTAGGTTTAGTATACATAACAGGACAATCGGTCCCACTAAATTTACATTTATCGAAGTCATTACCTACAATTATATCAATCCCAGGAATGGGCAACTGCTCACTGACTGCTACAGTGCACCAACCTGGTGTAATAGAAGAATTCAGGTTAACCTTAATTAATGGTACACGCTGGATGAGCCCTCCAAGTCCCTGCAATAACACTACCTCTCCAGTGTCTTCTGTGCTAACATCAGTAAGAACACGGCGAGAAATTAAAGACTGGGAAGCACCAGTGTCCCTTAACAACTGGACTGGTTTCCAGGTTCCACTAGTACATAATAGGGTTCCCGAATGTAGGTATGGATCAAAATTAGTCATCCACTTGGGCATGACTGAAGCAACATTGGCATTAATGGTTTGCAAACCCCTACTCAATATTAGACCAGTTGGTCTCAACTCTGGGTGCAAAGCATAACATGAATTTACCACATGACCTCTTCTCCTGCAATGCGTGCAATACCTGCTAGTGGTCGGAATAGCCGAACCCACTGCAGGCTTATTCACTACATTACTTAAGGTTGACAACCCTGTCGGTTGTTTCTCAGATTTAGGCTTTACAGGAGAAGGGTTAAGGGGAGAAGGTGAAGTAGCTGGTCGAGTCTGGAAAACATGTTTTTATGAGCATAATGATTAGTTTTAACATTGAAATGATTAATGGGTGCTCTAAAAGGCACTTTAGTAAGTAGTTCATGCTCATCAGCTAGCTTGGCTAATTTTATAAGATCATTGGTTTGCTTATTTTCAGCCATAAACAAAGCTAATTTCTCTGGTAGACATCCCATTACTTCCTCAGTTACTATGAGGTCTCTCAAAGTCTCAAACTCTGTAATATTAAGTGCTTTAATCCATCTGTTAAAGTGATTTAATTTTACTCTTACAAAATCAGAAATAGTCTGGTCCTGTGCTCTTTTTAAACTTCTGAATTTTATTCTATGTGCCTCTGGGATCTGCTGGTAAGCATTTAAAATACTTTGCTGAACAAATTTAAAATCGAAAGAATTCTCAGCAGGCAATGATGCAAATACCTCTTGAGCTTTACCCTTAAATTGTCCTTGTAATATGCTAACCCATTGATCTACAGGCCAATTCATGCTGACTGCTAGTTTCTCAAAATGCAAGAAAAATATTTCTGGATCTTCTTCATTAAACTTAGGCAAATCTACACGTTTACTGTACTTAGAAGAACTATTTGTACTCTCTGGATTATTACTAGTGTTACCCAAACCTGCCGCAATCCTCTGCTGTTCTAACCTGTTATTATTTTCAGCCATACTCTGCTGAATTTCGAGTTGTTTAGTCTCATGCTCTGCCAGTTGTACTCGAGCCTCCAACATCTGCTGTTGAGTTACCAACTCAAGTTGTTTTTGCTGATTCTGCAACTCCAACCTCTCTTTATCTGCTTCCAGCCTCTGCTTGTCTGCTTCCAGCCTAGCCATTTCTAATTTAGTCTCCAACTCCAACTTTAAGATTGCCACCTTGTCAACTGACTCTTCGTCTAACTCTCCCAAACACTCTTCGTCAAGTCTCTCCTCTTCCACCAAGTGTGTGACAATAACTCTTAACACTTGAGCTTTCAACATTTTACTGGAAACTGCTAGGTTCAATTTATCAGCCAGCAACAACAAACCAGACTTCTTTAAGTCTTTAATTTTACCAAAATTTGGCTGATCTACCAGCGCAACAACCTGATCCTCCATGGTTGGCTCAATAATCACAACTTACACTTGAAACAACACTGAAAATTATGCTTGGCCCCTGGCACAAGCTGAACACTTACCTCAAATCGTGAAGCGTTGAAAAGTTTTCACAGCAGCTCAGATTGAACAGATAATTACACAGGCTTGATTAGGCGTCACTAGATAATCACAGAGTACCTAGGAAGGCAATTGCTATTAATAATTAGCACTGTTAATTGTACAAACATTACAGGGAATTAATGGTATAAGATCCCGGACACAGGCCTCCATTTGTTACCACCCTCGAGACTAAATAAGGTTCTTCTCCCAGCAGTGTACATAAAAGATTTAAAATCGGCCTTTATAAAAATAGTCTAGGGGAATAAGATAAAGCACTGCATAAAATGGGGAACAATATATTTATGCTAAGGGGGACAAACATAACAATTAAATGGTACGTATATAAAGCCAGAAATATTTATCAGCATGCAAATTAATTTAAAATCCTTATCGAGCAATGAGCAACTTAAATGAGAGAATACAATATCATCTGACCAGGAAATAAAAACTTTGAATGACTAAATATACAAATCAAGGACTTAACTTAATACATGTCTTCACTCGATCTCAGCCACCACGCTACTGACCCACGCGTCTGTCCACAGGCCAAGCGTCTACTAACAAAACAACTAACTACCCACATAACATTGTGGAATTACTAATAATAAATGGTAATACTAAATATCAAGATATTATTAATCTCAAGAGTACACAATTACATTAGTTTATACAATAGCATTTACAGACAAATAAATAGGAGTTATAAATCAAGGTTAAATCAAAAACACTCGCTTGACAACACTTTCCCACGCTACTCACATATCCAACCTGATCATCCCCCACAGAGAAACACATGAGAATTGTAACACGAAAGCCTCATACAAATAATATGCAACTCAAGCACACTAATACATGCTATAATATATATCACATAACATACAAAATCTCATATTATGCAACTGGATGCTATAATAATTAAAGAATAAGACAATACAGTAATACAATAATTAAGAGTAATGAGAGGATCTTAACAAGATTCGTAACAGTGACCCCATCGCTGCTCTCAGTATATGGCATATTTTCGGTATAAAAATTCGTAATTTCAAACTGCGAATACGTGCCGAAAGCCAGAATTTGGCCCCGAAATTTGGATCAAGCGTCGAACTTGGGTTGTTTGGATTATTTTGAAAACTACAGGGAGGGTTTGGGCAAAATGCTATCCCTCGCTGCTTTCAGCAATTGGCATATTTTCGGTAAAAAATTCGTAATTTCAAACTGCGAATACATGCAGAGAGCCAGAATTTGGCTCCAAAATATGGCTCAAGAGTCGAATTTGGGATGTTTCGGAAATTTTGAAAATTGCAGGGGGGTTTGCAGACAGCCGCATTAGAGCTGATGCGGAGGAGGCAACGGCAACTTGTCTGATTAGAGCTAAAACAGCTCTAATGCGGCTGAAACGTCGAAATATGCAATAAAAACAAGGTTTCTCGCCTAATCAATGTCCTACTCGCTACTTTACCGAGATACAAATGGTTGATTGTAAATAATGTATTTAATGTGCATTTGCAATTAAATACGAGTTTGCATCATATATATCATATATGTAGTGAATTCGTTCACTACATGCGAGAGTGGGGGCTTACTCCCGCCGTTTACCCGTTGGACCTCCTCCAGTCTCCGGCAATGTTCTGGCACAGAGAAAGCTCCAATGGGTAAACGGCGGGAGTAAGCCCTCGCTCTCGCATGTAGTTAACGAATTCACTACATATATTCAATCAACCAATCGTACCTCGTTAAAATAGCGAGTAATATATTGATCATGAGAGAAACCCTGTTTTTATTGCATATTTCGACGTTTCAGCCGCATTAGAGCTGTTCTTGCAGTACATCATCTTTCTGTAACATATACGGAAAATCTGGAACATTTTAGTTAATTCTAATGAAAACACATTGATTTGTGTGATTTGAACGAATAATGGACTATCTCGTCGTTTTTCCCACGTTTTTAAGGATTGCCAGTTTATTGTTATTAATTCATTACATAAGCGACAAATCTGATGCATACGCGAAATTAATTGCAAATTCACATTAAATACATTATTTTCAATCAACTATTCGTACCTCATTCGTTTCAGCCGCATTAGAGCTGTTTTAGCTCTGATCAGACAATTTGCCGTGTCCTCCCCCGCATCAGCTCTAATGCGGCTGAAACGTCGAACCCAGCAAACACAAATCATCTAGAAAACGTTCGTCTATCTCTTCCCATAGGCGTGGGAATGATTTGCATTGAGAATGGTGCAGGAGAGCCTTTGAGAAACTTTTAATCAAAAAATCCAAACACAAAGGTTTTATAATAAGTTATTTTTCTACAACTATTTTGTTCCTAATGTATTACAAATAGTTTTTACATGTTTAAATATAAAATTTATGGTGTTTTTTGTAAAATTCATTAATAAATTGTGAATGATATTTATTGGCTGAGTGAAACCTTCACAATCCATTTAGTTATAATATGATCAGAAAAAAGTAGTTTTCCAAATTTTCAAAAAATCGCTCTTTTTAACACAATTTGACTCCTTATGCATTCCACTAAACACTAATATCATGTTTAAATATATAATATATGTATTATTCCCTAAAATAATTTATATAAATTATAAAAGTTGCTGGAAAGTGGTGTGAAAGAATCTGAAAACGTTTTGTTGTCTTATATTGGCGTGTTCTTATTAACAATGTCTCGAGTGCACAGTTTATCAAACAAGAAGATTAACATTCGTCAACCCTTAAAATCTTATATGTTATCTTGCTGGTGCAAAATGGGTGAATCTTTAAGAACAGCTAGTATATATGACAAATGGTGTTTTCCCGAACTCAAACAATGTAGGGTTTATTATTCTACACATATTTCTAATGACTCTTAGATGTTTACATTCTCTGAAGTATAATTGTGAAGGCTGTGTCCATCACTCTCACCACAGATTCTTAAACTCCTCTCTGCAGGTTCAACTATAATTAATTTCCATTCTGAATCTCCATGGACATTTGTATCCAAAATGAAACCAATGTGGTTTCCTTCAGGGCCTTCAGCCAGCACATTTGCTCATTCATTTCCACAGATTCCAACATGGTAGGGGATTTACAGAAATTTGGCTATTCATATTGTTATTTTAAAAATATGAATGCATTTCCATATGATAAGACAAATACATGAGTTTATGATAAATTCGTTTTCTGTGATATAACATTGATAACTTTTTTCTTTAAACAGCATACTAAACTAAATCACGATCGAGCGTATATATTGCTTTTTAAGAATTAAGCGCGAATTAAGTGCTCACATCAACAGAGTTGATGTATAAATGGTCAATGCTCAACAGAGTTAGTATAAATGGGATTAAATCACAGTTGGAAAATGTTGTAGGTTGAGTACCTCAAGGCTCTGTCCTGGGACCTCTGTTGTTTATAATACTGTATATATAAATGATTTAGATTCAGATTTGAGTAACAACATTTGCAAATTTGCCGATGATACAAAAATCGGTAGGGAAATAACACAGAAGAAGACTCACTATCTCTTCAAGTTGATCTAAATAGAGTTTTGAAATGGGCAAAAGGTTGACAGATGCAGTTCAATGCTGATAAATGTAAAGTTTTGAGGTTAGGTAATGATATGATAGAGTTACAAGATACGAGATAGATGGTGTTGTGATTGCGAAGTCGGGTATTTCGAAAGGGAACTTGGAGTTATGATTAGTAAGAATTTAAACCAAAAGATCAATGCATGAATGTTCGTAATAAGGCAAATAGTACACTAGGATTTATTAATCGAAGGGTTAATAACAAGACACCTGGTTTTGTTCTTCAGCTATATCTTGCTCTTTAAAGCTCTTCATTCCCGTGCTGTCTCTTGGGTGGCTTAATTCTTATCAATCAATCAATTTGTTGCTTTGGTTAGGCCCCATTTTGATTGTGCAGTTCAGTTTTAGTCGCCGTACTATAGAATTGATATAAATTCACTTGAACGTATCCAGCATAGTTAATTAACAAAGTTAATTCCCCAATTGCATTCACTGAAAAGGCGAAGAGTTAGGTGTGACATGATAGAGGTTTACAAGTTGATGAATGGACATAACAAATGGGATATTAAAAGTATCAGCACCAGACGAAATAATGGGTATAAATTGCATAAGTTTAGATTTAGGAAAGACCTGGGAAAATACTGGTTCGGTAACAGGGTTGTTGATTTGTGGAACAAATTACCGCCAAACGTGGAGTCCATTGATTGTTTCAAACGTGGGTTCGACATGTATATGAGTGGGCTTGGGTGGTTATAAGAGTGGAAAAATGTTGTAAGCTGAGTGCCTCAAGCCTCTGGACTGGGACCTCTGTTGTTTATAATAAATATAAATATTTTAGATTAAGGTTTGAGTAGCAGCATTTGCAAATTTGCCGATGATACAAAAATCGAATATCAAAAAATATCAAAATATCAAAAATCGAAAATCCAATATATGATCTGTCTTGGTCTTTAATGGACCTATCCTTTTCCTAACCTTTGTTCGATATAACTGAAAAAAAAACTTTAGGATTTGCCTTTGCTTAACCTGCTATACGAACTTCAGAGTTAATTTTTTCAACTTCATAGTGGTGGAGGAATTATTTTTCGAACTTCATAGTAGTGGAGGTGGGCTGCCTCGATTGTTTCAAGCGCGGGTTAGACATGTATATTAGTAGGATTGGGTGGTTATAGATAGGAGCTTCCTGGTATGGGCCAATAGGCCTTCTGCAGTTACCTTTGTTCTTATGTTTTTGCCCTGTAACCTAAATGGTTACAGAGGCACATATATGGGCTTAGGGACTGAACCCCACAATACATTTAGCTAAACTGGTTACAATCTTGATGATATAGTTACAAAATTCAGTATAAGTCGTCACATTCGAGATCGACCATTCGTCGAGTCGTCGATCGTCACATTCGAGATGGGTTCGAGATCAACCACAATTACAGTTTCTATGCAGGCGATGAGTCACAATAACCTGGCTAAAGTATGTTGACCAGACCACACACTAGAAGGTGAAGGGATGACGAAGGGATGTCACTTAAGCGTCAAAACGAAAATGTGTATACTCTTTTTACTCTCCTGACCTTAGTTCTCTAGCTACGTATTTCATTTTGGTACCAACGTGTTCGCAATAAAATTCTCTAGAAGAACATAAGTAAAAAAGGTCACGAAAGGTATAGGGATACCAGCACCAAATAAATAACTACGGAGATGACTCGCCGTGAGCGCCCAACAGCAACAAAATGTTTTTACTCTTGGGATTGTTATCACTTCCACACTTGTTCTACAGCGTTAATTTTGGTATCAATGGACTCGCAATGAAATTCTCAACACGGTGATATGAATATAAACGTAGAATAATGGTCGCGGCCCACCCGCAAGAGTGTGGGAAGTGGCGGAACTGTTATCCAGTATCGGTGATGGGACGACACATGTGCGATACAGAGCTTTGAAAGTTTATAATTATTTCACTGTCCTGACATTATTATTCTATGTACGTCATTCATTTTTGTGCCAATGTGTTCGCAATAGAATGTTCTATGAGCACGTAGGTAAAAAAGATCAACAAAGCGTAAGTTAGAATAGCGCCAAATATAAAACAACGCTGGAACATATCAGTGAGCGTCAAACACACAGGAAATGTTTTTACTGTTGTTATGTTTGTCAAGTTTATACTTATTGCACACAGTTATTTTTGGTTGTACATTGATCGGAATAAAATTCCCTAAACAGTCATATGCATATAGTACATGATATGGGGGAAGCATTACCAGTATAAACGGCTAAAGTCACCCACCTGCAACCCGTTTGGGACACTCATGCAGACACACGCTACACCCAAAAAAAATCTATGAAGGTTCGAGTCTACTTACGGCAGTTTATGTGATACAGTGTTCATTCTGGTATCAAAATACTCGTTTCAGTTTGTAGTTCATGCGATTTTCAGAATCAATTGAATCGCTGGAGGTTCAACATTTGAGTCAGAGTCATCTGACAAAACCGTCTCGTCAAATGGCAGTGTGCCAGACATCTCGGGTTCTGATTCGGTTGCTGCTTCAGCTTGAGGTGTTGAAGTGAACAAAGGCCGCCTCACACCAGATGGTCCGGGAGTTTGCATGGCGTCAGCATAGGCAGGACCTGTGTCACCATTTATGTCTGGAGCGTGCCGCAAGTGATGAGATACTGTTGCTGTTTGAGGCCAATCTTCCGGGTCCCAGCGCAATAGGGCCCAAATTGCCATCTCGTGGAACTGTAGCAATGTTAGCTTTTTTTGATCAGTTGTGTTGTATTTGTACAAAACAAAGGCATTATGCAATGCCATTTGCAGGAAATAAACGTTATCTTTTTGGTCCACTTGTGAGTTTTCCTGGTAAAATGGTAATACCATTTGATCGAAGTGGTCCACACCTCTCATGAACTTATTGTACCATGCAGCCTAGTGGTGAGAAAGAGAACCTCATGGCGCGCAGTTTGAAACAAACCCAAAGTAAATCGGATTAAAATTGAATTTTATACAAATATTTTTTTGAGGACATCATTTTATGTCCACATTGCGGAAGCGGTTAGGCAAACAGGACTCCAGGTGATGTCCTGATCCGCATAATTAAAGTATAAATTGTGTTGAGAAAAAATAAGAAAAAAATGAAAAAAGGGGGGGGAACATGGCAGAAAAAGAGTAAAAATACAATTTGGTCAACAAAACAGCATTGTTTAAAATAGAAGATATGGATTGACCTTTTGGGGGTGAGGTAGGTTACATTGAGTTAATTAGGTAGTACTTCGTTTTTATCTTAAACTGGTTGGGAGAGGTACAGTCTTTAACATAATTGGGAAGGTCATTCCACATTCGAGGTCCCTTGATTTGTAAAGCACTTCTAGTTTGACTAAGTCGTACTCTTGGAATATCAAATAGGTATTTGTTTCTGGTGTGATGCTCATGGGATCTGTTACAACCTTCTAGGAAGCTTTTAAGGTCAGGATTGACATTACAGTTCAGCATTTTATATATATAAAATACACATGAGAAGATGTGCAGGGACTTAATATCTAACATATTCAGAGATTTGAGTAAGGGTACATATACTGCTCGGTTGCCTGAAATGTTATGCGTGCTAGTGGCTTTAGGTATTGTATGCACTAGCTCTTATCTATAAATCCAACATTATTTTTGTAAATCAACTATGTATGTACTTTCCTGAATAAAATTTATTTTACTGTACTGTTTTACTCAACAAAAAACATGAATATGAAAAGAAATTTAGGATTGGCCTAGTTACAAAGGAAGTAGTTAAAAGGTACTCATCAGTGCTTACCAGTATCATAAGAAAAGCTAAACTTTCATATTATGAGACTAGATTCAAAGAAGCAAAAGGCAACATGAAAAGCACATGGAATACCATCTCTAATATCCTAGGAACTAAACAACACTCCCACAACCAGATAACACTCTCTAAGGATGGCCTTACACCGTCATCTGATTTAGAAATGGCGAATGAATTTAATAGCTTCTTTTCATCGATTGGTGCTAACCTTGCAAGTAAAATCCCACAGACTCAGACACAACTTGTGTAAGGAATCTTTCAGAACATTATATACCACATATGTCAGACCAATCCTGGAGTATGCGGCACCAGCATGGAGTCCATATCTAGTCAAGCATAAGATTAAACTGGAAAAGGTTCAAAGGTTTGCCACCAGACTAGTACCCGAGCTGAGAGGTATGAGCTACGAGGAGAGACTACAGGAATTAAACCTCACTTCGTTGGAAGACAGAAGAGTTAGGGGGGACATGATCACCACATTCAAGATTCTCAGGGGAATCGACAGGGTTGATAAAGACAGGCTGTTTAACACAAGGGGCACACGCACTAGGGGACACAGGTGGAAACTGAGTGCCCAAATGAGCCACAGAGATATTAGAAAGAACTTTTTTAGTGTCAGAGTGGTTGGCAAATGTAATGCATTAGGAAGCGATGTGGTGGAGGCTGACTCCATACACGGTTTCAAGTGTAGATATGATAGAGCCCAATAGGCTCAGGAAACTGTACACCTGTTGATTGACGGTTGAGAGGCGGGACCAAAGAGCCAGAGCTCAACCCCCGCAAGCACAACTAGGTGAGTACAACTAGGTGAGTACATATATGTATGTGCTGCCAATCTGCTGTATGGTGTTTATTAATCTTGTTTATCTGTATCTATTGCTACCCAGTCTCCCAATCTTTATGTACCCAACCTGAACATCTTTACCATTGTGATCATTGATGTCTTATATGTGCTGTCAATCTGCTGTATGGTGTCTATTAATCTTGTTTAAATTACCAATCGAGCTGTCAATGTAATCAATCAGAGCTTTAATATAACAATGTGCTTTAATATACTTACTAAGCTCTCTCATCTCATTTTTCTCTTGCAATGTATTTGTTATCATTTATCAATTCTGATAGAAATTACCTACTTAAAATTATCTGTTAGATTAAGGACCTGCCCGAAACGCTGTGCGTACTAGTGGCTTTACAAGACTGTAAATACTTTACTATTCAATGTATTCTCACAAACCCAATGTACCTTCTTGTATATAAATAAATAAATAAATAAATAAGTATACTTATATACTATGTGGTTTTGTTATTCTCTATCGTTTGTTAGAAAAAAATGACTAATACGTTCAGCCAATGACTTTGACTTCGACTTGACTTTGACTTCGTTCATGGCATTGTATTTTCCATAATATATAAGGGTATGACATTGCAATCATATTATTGTGTACAAATAAGTTGGAAATTTCATGTACCCTAAAAGTAGTAAAATAAAGAATAAGAATAATTAAATAATTGTTGTAGTAAATTGTCACACGATCATCATACGCAAACGAATACACAGTGTGGAGCCGCAGCACAACAAGATCCCCGCCATTTTAAAACACGGCCGAGAGGTGCCGGGGGTTGGCGGGTCTTGGTGGGCTCCTGGTGTGCCCTCAGCCGTGGTGGGCGGCTGGCTTCTGCTCTGCCGGGGGACACCGGATGACTTTTTGCGTTTGAATTGGGGACAGCGTTTTGGTTTTGCTACCTGGTGTTCTCTGTGTGGAACGGGGCCGGTGCTTGTCACCCTGAGGGACTCCTGGGACTCCCCAATCATCGCCTGACTGTGCGTTTATTTGCCGTATGGCATGTTCGTTTCTAGTGTTTGGCGTCACTAGTTTCGCGATTTGGCTTGGCGTTCCACCTTTCCAGGCTTCGCGATTCACCCTTAACGGGTACGCCGGGGCGCATCCGATCCCACGATCGTCGTCGCCCCTAAATCAACACAACAACAACAAGATCCCCGCCATTTTAAAACACGGCTTCGAATGTAAGTAACATTTTTCTCGTACTAACACTGTGTTATACAATAGAATTGATCTTGAATTCACAAATTTAGCTGTTACATCTGACAGAGTATGTTAGACGGTGTAATGCTGGTTGATGTTGATGTATTTGTGGCTTGGTGGTGGTTTAAATGTGATGGCGTGTGCCGGTGTTGGAGACTGTGTTTTGATAGTATGTGTAAGGTTTGATATTGGTCTATAGTTTGTGGTTGGTGGTTTGTAATGTGTAATATTGGTTGTTAGTGTGTGGTGTTCTGGTATGTGTGGTGGTGATTGTAGTGTGTGGTGGTGTTTGTAGTGTGTGGTGGTTGTGGTAGTGTGTGGTTGTGGTTTAATGTGTGTGATGGTGGTAGTGTGTGATGGTGGTGGTAGGGTGTGGAGGTGGTTGTAGTGTGTGGAGGTGGTTTGTAGTGTGTGGTGGTGTTGTAGTGTGTGATAGTGGTGTGAGTGTGTGAGGGGGTTGTAGTGTGTGGTGGGGTTGTAGTGTGTGGTGGTGGTTGTAATGTTGGTGGTGGTTTGTTATATGTAATGGTGGAGGTTGTAATGTGTGGTGGTTGTTGTAGTGTGAGGTGGTGGTGGTAGTGTTGGTGGAGGTTGTAGTG
>WNGS01166296.1:0-11355 GCA_020271785.1 Procambarus virginalis | reverse complement strand
AATGCTTGTTTCGTTAGGTTAGCTTTTGTTTGTGGCAATGAGTTAATTGTGGTTTGGATACTAAACCTCGTTAGTTTTAACAAATTAACAAGGTTTACTAAGTGCTTGTGCGGGGGGTTGTAACAATCGAGGCTTGTTGTAAAAATTATCCAGAATGGTTATCTACACAAGGGAGAATGGGAAGCTGGACCCGCGTGGGAGCATCCCCAGGGACTTAGCGGTGAAAATAACCACCTTTGTTCCCAAGCTTCATAATGAATCTTTCTACAGTATTCACGTACTTAGAGAAATTAACCTTCAGTCATTTTGCATTCAAATTGTATTGTGTAGTACTACTGTTCATAATATCAAGAGTATTCTCATTATTAGAAGGAGTTTAAGTCACCTTCAGTGACGTCACAGGGCAGGACTAGGCTGTGAGGCGGAGTGACCTATGAGTTCACAGGTCACCAGAGTTGACATGTCCTCTATTTCTCAGAGGTCAAATAGCTATTTTGTAATTGGGAATAGCTCTTCCTTAAGATGTTTGTGTAATTTAACTTCAGTACAATAAATCAATCAATCCGGATAATTCAGTACGACAGAGGTTAATTGTTATAACTTAAGCCTGGCAAAGTAACTTAGATACTAGCGGAAGAATACAGATCTAGGCTTCTGGGTAGAGGAGAGAGAGGACAGAGCAGTGTGGTTTCAGCAGCAACTGGGAGAGGTCATCCATCTCACCTCTTCCCCAAGGCAACACAACATCTAGCTGTCTATAGAAGGTAAAAGTTGCTTGGAGTTTCTTAGGGATAGGTCACTCATTGCCGTTAAAATATTCAGTTAGGGAGTGCTCAATTATTTAGATTTTGCTTAATTTTTTGAATAAATTAATTAGCTTAATGTGTATTTTTATTATTTCCATGTGTTTGTTATATTTATGTGAATGGTCCTTGTCACGTGGTTCCCACGTGGCCGAATTGAATTGGGCGCCGATTCTAACACCGAATCAGGATTATTACTCCTGTTGATTTTAATTAACTACACACATAAGATCCAAGAGTTTTGGTTTACTAGTGGGGATCAAGCCCCAAGGTTGATTGTTTAGCGTGGTCGATCCAGATCTCGATCATTGCTCATTTTGGTTACTGATCTGGTGGTGGCGGCGGAAAGGAGATCCTAGAACTTTGCTAGAAGTCTATTTTCACGTCATACGGGTTGTAGAATCTCAAGTCGGTAAATCGTCTTGAGACCACGTGGCGTGGAGTCGGCTCGAGTAAAAGTCGTGGGGTCCCTTGGTTAAGAACTAAAGTAAAGAACACGGGTAAAGAGAGAAAAAGAGGGTAGAGGAAGTAGAGAGAACCCGTCCCGTGTTACAATGGTGGCAGCGGTGGGATATCTACACAAGGGAGAATGGGAAGCCCATTGTAACACGGGACGGGTTCTCTCTACTTCCTCTACCCTCTTTTTCTCTCTTTACCCGTGTTCTTTACTTTAGTTCTTAACCAAGGGACCCCACGACTTTTACTCGAGCCGACTCCACGCCACGTGGTCTCAAGACGATTTACCGACTTGAGATTCTACAACCCGTATGACGTGAAAATAGACTTCTAGCAAAGTTCTAGGATCTCCTTTCCGCCGCCACCACCAGATCAGTAACCAAAATGAGCAATGATCGAGATCTGGATCGACCACGCTAAACAATCAACCTTGGGGCTTGATCCCCACTAGTAAACCAAAACTCTTGGATCTTATGTGTGTAGTTAATTAAAATCAACAGGAGTAATAATCCTGATTCGGTGTTAGAATCGGCGCCCAATTCAATTCGGCCACGTGGGAACCACGTGACAAGGACCATTCACATAAATATAACAAACACATGGAAATAATAAAAATACACATTAAGCTAATTAATTTATTCAAAAAATTAAGCAAAATCTAAATAATTGAGCACTCCCTAACTGAATATTTTAACGGCAATGAGTGACCTATCCCTAAGAAACTCCAAGCAACTTTTACCTTCTATAGACAGCTAGATGTTGTGTTGCCTTGGGGAAGAGGTGAGATGGATGACCTCTCCCAGTTGCTGCTGAAACCACACTGCTCTGTCCTCTCTCTCCTCTACCCAGAAGCCTAGATCTGTATTCTTCCGCTAGTATCTAAGTTACTTTGCCAGGCTTAAGTTATAACAATTAACCTCTGTCGTACTGAATTATCCGGATTGATTGATTTATTGTACTGAAGTTAAATTACACAAACATCTTAAGGAAGAGCTATTCCCAATTACAAAATAGCTATTTGACCTCTGAGAAATAGAGGACATGTCAACTCTGGTGACCTGTGAACTCATAGGTCACTCCGCCTCACAGCCTAGTCCTGCCCTGTGACGTCACTGAAGGTGACTTAAACTCCTTCTAATAATGAGAATACTCTTGATATTATGAACAGTAGTACTATACAATACAATTTGAATGCAAAATGACTGAAGGTTAATTTCTCTAAGTACGTGAATACTGTAGAAAGATTCATTATGAAGCTTGGGAACAAAGGCGGTTATTTTCACCGCTAAGTCCCTGGGGGATGCTCCCACGCGGGTCCAGCTTCCCATTCTCCCTTGTGTAGATAACCATTCTGGATAATATTTACAACAAGCCTCGATTGTTACAACCAAGGGATTTCACCAGCTTGCAATACCTGCTCCCAATACTCCTTGGGTATAACGAGCTGGGTCCTATACTCACAATCATCTGCTGAGGGAGTTCCTGGTGTTCTCCATCTTCTCATCAGACATTGACCATTGAAATAACAACCCGTTCTCTCATCCAAGGTATCAATGGAGTCGGCTGCTTCTGTATAACATTCAGCTAGACTGGGATCAGTACTCTGCAACTCACTCAAGGTCTGGAACTCAACAGCTGGAGCGAGCGGGCAAGGAACTGGTACCTGGGCCACCTCTTCCAGACCATCTGGGTCAGAATAAATTAGGGCTTTGGCACCGGCCTCACTCTCGACATCCGCGTGAGCTAAGAATGTATCTTCAAGGTCCACCTCCACCTCCCTGTCAGAAGGGGTCCTGGCCTCGACAACATCCAGCTTGGGAGTCACAGGATTTACCTCACCCTGCTTACCCATGGATCTGGTCACAACACAGGCTGGATAGATGACACTATCATCCGTATCTGGTTGAGCCAGTACACAGCTAGGGTTAGTAAACATGATAGAGCACTCTGTCCCACTAACTTGACACTTGTCAAAATCATTACCCACAATAACATCAACCCCAGGGATGGGCAACTGCTCACTAACTGCTTCAGTGCACCAACCCGGTGTAATAGATGATTTCAGGTTAACTTTAACTAATGGTACATGCTGGACATGACCTCCAAATCCTTGTAATAACACTACCTCACCAGTGTCTTCTGTGCTAACATCAGTAAGAACCCGGTGAGGAATTAGAGACTGGGAAGCACCAGTGTCCCTTAATAACTGCACTGGCTTCCAGGTTCCACTAGTACATAATAAGGCATCCGAATGTAGGTACGGTTCAAAATTAGTCATCCACTTGGGCATGACTGGAGTAACATTGGAATTAAAGGCTGGCAAATCCCTCCTCATAATCAGACCAGTTGGTCTCAACTCAGGGTGCAAGGCATAACAGGAATTTACCACATGACCTCTTCTCCTGCAATGCGTGCAATATCTGCCAGTGGTCGAAACAACCGAACCAACTGCAGGTTTAAACACTACATTACTTGAGGGTGACAACCCTGTCTGTTGTTTCTCATTTTAGGCTTTACAGAAGAATGGTTCAGGGGAGAAGGTGAGGTAGTTGGTCGAGCCTGGAAAACATAAGATTTAGGAACATGATAATTAGTCTTAACATTATAATGATTAGCTGGTGCTAATCATNCAATAACATCAACCCCAGGGATGGCAACTGCTCACTAACTGCTTCAGTGCACCAACCCGGTGTAACGGATGATTTCAGGTTAACTTTAACTAATGGTACATGCTGGACATGACCTCCAAATCCTTGTAATAACACTACCTCACCAGTGTCTTCTGTGCTAACATCAGTAAGAACCCGGTGAGAAATTAGAGACTGGGAAGCACCAGTGTCCCTTAATAACTGCACTGGCTTCCAGGTTCCACTAGTACACAATAAGGTACCCGAATGTAGGTATGGTTCAAAATTAGTCATCCACTTGGGCATGACTGGAGTAACATTGGCATTAAAGGCTTGCAAACCCCTCCTCATAATCAGACCAGTTGGTCTCAACTCAGGGTGCAAGGCATAACAGGAATTTACCACATGACCTCTTCTCCTGCAATGCGTGCAATATCTGCCAGTGGTCGAAACAACCGAACCAACTGCAGGTTTAAACACTACATTACTTGAGGGTGACAACCCTGTCTGTTGTTTCTCAATTTTAGGCTTTACAGAAGAATGGTTCAGGGGAGAAGGTGAGGTAGTTGGTCGAGCCTGGAAAACATAAGATTTAGGAACATGATAATTAGTCTTAACATTATAATGATTAGCTGGTGCTAATCATTATAATGTTAATCATTATAATCTTACTAATTCATGCTCTCCCGCGAGCATGAATTAGTAAGTAATTCATGCTCGTCAGCTAGCTTGGTTAGTTTCATAAGACCAGTGGTTTGTTTGTTTTCCGCCATAAACAAAGCTAATTTCTAGGGTAGACAACCTAAAATTTCCTCAGTTACTATGAGGTTTCTCAAAGTCTCTAACTCTGTAATGTTAAGTGCTTTAACCCATCTGTCAAAATGATTGAGTTTAACCCGTACAAAGTCAGAAATAGTCTGGTCATGTGCTCTTTTTAACCCTCTGAATTTTTGTTTATGTGCCTCTGGGATCTGCTGGTATGCATTCAAGATGCTCTGTTGGACAAATTTAAAATCGAATGAATTCTCAGCAGGCATAGATGCAAAAACTTCCTGAGCTTTCCCCTTAAATTGTCCCTGCATAATGGCAACCCATTGATCCACAGGCCAATTCATGCTGACTGCTAACTTCTTAAATGTAAAAAGAAATATTGGGTCTTCCTCATTGGCTTCCTCATTGAATTTAGGTAAATCTACATGTTTACTATACTTCGAAGAACTATTAGTACTCTCTGGATTATTGCTAGTATTACCTTACCCTGCTGCAATTCTCTGTTCCTCCAACCTGTTATTATTTTCAGCCATACTCTGCTGAGTTGCTAATTGTTTAGTTTGCTGCTCGGCTTCTTTAGTTTGATACTCTGCTAGTTGCAACTGAGCCTCCAACATCTGTTGCTTAGTCTCCAACCCAAGTTGTTTTTGCTGGTTCTGCAACTCCAACCTCTGTTTGTCTGCTTCCAGTCTAGCCATTTCTAATTTAGTCTCCATCTCCAACTTTAAGATTGCCACCTGGTCACTTGGCTCTTCTTCTAACTCTCCTGAACACTCATCGTCAAGTTGCTCCTCCTCCACCAATTGTGTGACAATGACTCTTAACAACTGAGCCTTTAACATTTTACTGGAAACTGTTAGGCTTAATTTATCAGCCAGAAGCAACAAACCAGACTTCTTCAAGTCTTTAATTTTACCAAAATTTGGCTGCTCCACCAGCACAGCAATCTGATCCTCCATGGTTGGCTCAATTATCACAACTTAGCACTTAGAACAACACTGAAAATTTGCTTGGCCCCTGGCACAAGCTTACCCCAATCCAGAAGCGTTGAGAAGTTTTCACAGCAGCTCAGACTGAACAGAGAATATGTCCACACAGGCTTGATTAGGTGTCACTAGATAACCACAGAGTACCTAGGAAGGCAATTGCTATTAGTAATCTGCACTCTTAATTAGTACATTACATTACAGGGAATTAATAATCAATGCTCCCGGACAGTGGCCCTCATTTTGTTATAACCCTTGAAGTCTAGGTATGGTTCGTTTGCTTGCAGTAATCAAAAAATAATAATTTCAGCCTTGCCTCAAAGTTTGTCTAGGGTATGATTAATAGATACTGCTTAACATGCAAAACAATATACTGTACTTAAGGATAACAAGACATATCAAACTGATAAATGGTAAAAATTAGATGAAGCCAGAATTATCTTTCAGCATGCAATAATATCATAAAATCACTTAATGAGCACAGACAATCTCTTAAACACATGAATGAATAAATGGAGTAGCTCCAACAAGAAATAACTTGCACAAGCCTATCAAAAATAATGCAACTCAGGCACACTACAGCATGCTACAATATAAATCATACAATATTAACTGGAACACAACTGGATACCATACTAATAATAGCACTAAACAGGGAAAATAATAAATGCTATACATAGTTATCATGAATAATGGTAGAATCAATCATAGTTTCGTAACAGGTGACAAAGATTAAGCAAGAAAGAGAGCGATAGGCGGACTGCATTTTTTTTTTTAACTGTCGGAAAGCCTTTGACACAGTACCCCATAAAAGGGTGATGCATAAGCTGGAGAAACAGGCAGGAGTAACTGGTAGGGCGCTCCAATGGATAATGGAGTACCATTACTCGGTCCTAACCTGTTTCTGTTTTAAATGATCTTCCAGAGGGAATAGAACCATTCCTCTCAATGTTTGCTGAAGACGCCAAAATTATGAGAGGGATTAAGACAGAGGAGGACAGCTTGAGGCTTCAAGAAGACCTGGACAAGCTGCAGGAATGGTCGAACAATTGGCTGTTAGAGTTTAACCCAAGCAAATGTAATGTAATAAAGTTAGGGGTAGGGAGCAGGAGACCAGATACAAGGTGTCATTTGGAAGATGAAATAATTCAAGAGTCAGAGAGAGAGAAAGAACTGGGGGTTGATATCACGCCAGACCTGTAACCTGAAGCTCATATACAGAGGATAACATCAGCGGCATATGCCAGGTTGGCTAACATAAGAACGGCCTTTAGAAACTTGTGTAAGGAGTCTTTCAGAACATTATATACCACAGTTGTCAGACCAATCCTGGAGTATGTGACTCCAGTATGGAGTCCATATGTAATCAAGCAAAAGACTAAACTGGAAAATGTTCAAAGGTTTGCCAAAAGACTAGTACCCGAGCTGAGAGGTATGAGCTACGAGGAGAGACTACGAGAATTAAACCTCACTTCGTTGGAAGACAGAAGAGTTAGGGGGCACCTGATCACCAGATTCAAGATTCTCAAGGGAATCGATAAGGTAGATAAAGACAGGCTATTTAACACAAGGGTCACACGGACTAGGGGACACAGGTAGAAATTGAGTGCCCAAATGAGCCATAGATATATTAGAAAGAACTTTCTTAGTGTCAGCGTGGTTGACAAATGGAATGCATTAGGAAGTGATGTGGTGCAGGCTGACTCCATACACAGTTTCAAGTGTGGATATGATAGAGCCCAAGAGGCTCAGGAATCTGTACACCTGTTGATTGACGGTTGAGAAACGGGACTAAAGAACCAGAGCTCAACCTCCACAAGCACAATTAGGCGAGTACACACACATACAAGCACACGCACGCACACACACGTACAAGCACACGCACGTGCACGCACACACACTCATGCACATACAGAAGCAGACGCACGCACATACACGCGGTGGAAACAGGAGGCCAGACACAGGATACAGAATAGGAGATGAAGTACTTAAATTAATGAAACGGAAAGAGAGAAAGATCTAGGAATTAATATCACACCAAACCTGTCACCTGAAGCCCACATAAAGAGAATTACGTATACGGCATATACGAGGCTGGCTAACATCATAACAGCCTTCAGGAACTTCTGTAAGGAATCGTTTAGAATCTTGTACACCACATACGTAAGACCAATCCTGGAGTATGCGGCCCCAGCATGGAGCCGTACCTTGTCAAGCAGAAGACGAAGCTGGAAAAAGTTCAGAGGTATGCCACTTGACTAGTCCCGAACCAAGAGGCATGAGTTACGAGGAAAGGCTGCAGGAAATGCACCTTACGACACTGGAAGACAGAAGAGTGAGGGGAGACATGACCACTACCTACAAAATCCTCAAGGGAATTGACAGGGTAGACAAGGATAAACTATTCAACACTGGCGGTACGCGAACAAGGGGACACAGGTGGAAACTGAGTACCCAAATGAGGCACAGGGAAGTTAGAAAGAACTTTTTCAGTGTCAGTGTAGTTAAAAGGTAGAATGCATTAGGAAGTGATGTGGTGCAGGCTGACTCCATACACAGTTTCAAGTGTGGATATGATAGAGCCCAGTAGGCTCAGGAACCTGTACACCAGTTGATTGACAGTTGAGAGGCGGGACCAAAGAGCCAAAGCTCAATCCCCGCAAAACACAACTAGGGAGTACATGAGTATACACACACTGTCAGGGTGGAGAAAGACAAACTCCTCGGTCGCTGCTGGGCTGCCGATCCTCTCCCTCGGTCGCTGCTGGGCTGCAGATCCTCTCCCTCGGTCGCTGCTGGGCTGCAGATCCTCTTCCCCGGTCGCTGCTGGGCTGCAGATCCTCTCCCTCGGTCACTGCTGGGCTTCAGATCCTCTCACCCGGTCACTGCTGGGCTTCAGATCCTCTCCCTCGGTCGCTGCTGGGCTGCAGATCCTCCCCTCCGGTCGCGCTGGGCTGCAGATCCTCTCACCCGGTCGCTGCTGGGCTGCAGATCCTCTCACCCGGTCGCTGCTGGGCTGCAGATCCTCCCCCCTGTCGCTGCTGGGCTGCAGATCCTCTCCCTCGGTCACTGCTGGGCTGCAGATCCTCACCCTCGGTCGCTGCTGGGTTGCAGATCCTCCACTGTCGTCGCTGCTGGGCTGCAGATCCTCTTCCTCGGTCTCTGCTGGGCTGCAGATCCTCTCCCCGGTTTCTGGTCGGCTGCAGATCCTCTCCTCCGGTCGCTGCTGGACTGCAAATCCTCGCCCACTGTCGCTGGGGCTGCAGATCCTCTCCCCCGGTTCTGGTCGGCTGCAGATCCTCTCCCGCGGTCGCTGGTGGGCTGCAGATCCTCTCCCCGGTCGCTGCTGAGCTGCAGATCCTCTCCCGCTGTCGCTGCTGGGCTGCAGATCCTCTCCCTCGGTCGCTGCTGGGCTGCAGATCCTCTCCTTCGGTCACTGCTGGGCTGCAGATCCTCTCCCCGGTCGCTGCTGGGCTGCAGATCCTTTCCCAGGTCGCTGCTGGACTGCACATCCTCTCGCACCGGTCGGTGCTGGGCTGCATATTTCTCCCTCGGTCGCTGCTGGGCTGCAGATCTTCTCCCCCGGTCGCTGTTGGGCTGCAGATCCTCTCCCCCGGTCGCTGCTGGGCTGCAGATCCTCTCCCCCGGTCGCTGTTGGGCTGCAGATCCTCTCCCTCGGTCGCTGCTGGGCTGCAGATCCTCTCCCTCGGTCGCTGCTGGGCTGCAGATCCTCTCCCTCGGTCGCTGCTGGGCTGCAGATCCTCTCCCCGGTCGCTGTTGGGCTGTAGATCCTCTCCCTCGGTCGCTGCTGGGCTGCAGATCTTCTCCCCGGTCGCTGTTGGGCTGCAGATCCTCTTCCCCGGTCTGCTGCTGGCTGCAGATCCTCTCCCCCGGTTTCTGGTCGGCTGCAGATCCTCTCCCCCGGTCGCTGCTGGGCTGCAGATCCTCTCCCCCGGTCGCTGCTGGGCTGCAGATCCTCTCCTCCGGTCGATGCTGGGCTGCAGATCCTCTCCCCGGGGTCGCTGCTGGGCTGCAGATCCTCTCCCCCGGTCGCTGCTGGGCTGCAGATCCTCTCCCCGGTCGCTGCTGGGCTGCAGATCCTCTCCCTCGGTCGCTGCTGGGCTGCAGATCCTCTCCATCGGTCGCTGCTGGGCTGCATATCCTCTCCCTCGGTCGCTGCTGGGCTGCAGATCCTCTCCTCCGGTCGCTGCTGGCTGCAGATCCTCTCCCTCGGTCGCTGCTGGGCTGCAGATCCTCTCCCTCGGTCGCTGCTGGGCTGCAGATCCTCTCCTTCGGTCGCTGCTGGGCTGCAGATCCTCTTCCCCGGTCGCTGCTGGGCTGCAGATCCTCTCCCTCGGTCGCTGCTGGGCTGCAGATCCTCTCCCTCGGTCGCTGCTGGGCTGCAGATCCTCTCCCTCGGTCGCTGCTGGGCTGCAGATCCTCTCCCTCGGTCGCTGGTTGCCTGCAGATCTCTCCCCCGGATGCTGCTGGGCTGCAGATCCTCTCTCCCGGTCGCTGGTTGCCTGCAGATCTTTCCCCCGGATGCTGCTGGGCTGCAGATCCTCTCCTCGGTCGCTGCTGGGCTGCAGATCCTCTCTTCGGTCGCTGCTGGGCTGAAGATCCTCTCCCTCGGTCGGCTGGGCTGAAGATCCTCTCCCTCGGTCGCTGCTCTGCTGAAGATCCTCTCCCTCGGTCGCTGCTGGGCTGAAGATCCTCTCCCCGGTCGCTGCTGGGCTGAAGATCCTCTCCCTCGGTCGCTGCTGGGCTGAAGATCCTCTCCTCGGTCGCTGCTGGGCTGCAGATCCTCTCCCTCGGTCGCTGCTGGGCTGAAGATCCTCTCCCTCGGTCGCTGCTGGCTGAAGATCCTCTCCCTCGGTCGCTGCTGGGCTGCAGATCCTCTCCCTCGGTCGCTGGTTGCCTGCAGATCTTCTCCCCCGGATGCTGCTGGGCTGCTGATCCTCTCTCCCGGTCGCTGGTTGCCTGCAGATCTTCTCCCCGGATGCTGCTGGGCTGCAGATCCTCTCCCTCGGTCGCTGCTGGGCTGCAGATCCTCTCCTTCGGTCGCTGCTGGGCTGAAGATCCTCTCCCTCGGTCGCTGCTGGGCTGAAGATCCTCTCCCTCGGTCGCTGCTGGGCTGAAGATCCTCTCCCTCGGTCGCTGCTGGGCTGAAGATCCTCTCCCCCGGTCGCTGCTGGGCTGAAGATCCTCTCCCTCGGTCGCTGCTGGGCTGAAGATCCTCTCCCTCGGTCGCTGCTGGCTGCAGATCCTCTCCCTCGGTCGCTGCTGGGCTGAAGATCCTCTCCCTCGGTCGCTGCTGGGCTGAAGATCCTCTCCCTCGGTCGCTGCTGGGCTGAAGATCCTCTCCCTCGGTCGCTGCTGGGCTGAAGATCCTCTCCCTCGGTCGCTGCTGGGCTGAAGATCCTCTCCCTCGGTCGCTGCTGGGCTGAAGATCCTCTCCCTCGGTCGCTGCTGGGCTGAAGATCCTATCCCTCGGTCGCTGCTGGGCTGCAGATCCTCTCCCTCGGTCGCTGCTGGGCTGAAGATCCTCTCCCTCGGTCGCTGCTGGGCTGAAGATCCTCTCCCTCGGTCGCTGCTGGCCTCCTCATAGTTTCATAGAGCAGTTATAATAATGTGATTAGGTTGGCGAAGCTGGTCGTTGTATGGTGAAATTAATGGGGTGTTGTGAAAATGTTGTGGATTGTGGTGAAGATG
>WNGS01166295.1:41074-71074 GCA_020271785.1 Procambarus virginalis | reverse complement strand
CATGTACTCTCACAGGCGCCAGACCCATGTACTCCCACAGTCGTCAGACCCATGTACTCCCACAGTCGTCAGACCCATGTACTCCCACAGTCGTCAGACCCATGTACTCCCACAGTTACCAGACCCATGTACTCCCACAGTCGTCAGACCCATGTACTCCCACAGTCGTCAGACCCATGTACTCCCACAGTCGTCAGACCCATGTACTCCCACAGTCGTCAGACCCATGTACTCCCACAGTCGATAGACCCATGTACTCCCACAGTCGTCAGTCCCATGTACTCTCACAGGCGCCAGACCCATGTACTCCCACAGTTACCAGACCCATGTAATCTCACAGTCGATAGACCCATGTACTCCCACAGTCGTCAGACCCATCTACTCCCACAGTCGTCAGACCCATCTACTCCCACAGGTGCCAGACCATGTACTCCCACAGTCGTCAGACCCATGTACTCCCACAGTCGTCAGACCCATGTACTCCCACAGTCGTCAGACCATGTACTCCCACAGTCGTCAGACCCATGTACTCCCACAGTCGTCAGACCCATCTACTCCCACAGTCGTCAGACCCATCTACTCCCACAGGTGCCAGACCCATGTACTCCCACAGTCGTCAGACCCATCTACTCCCACAGTCGTCAGACCCATCTACTCCCACAGTCGTCAGACCCATGTACTCCACAGACGCCAGACCCATGTACTCCCACAGTCGCCAGACCCATGTACTCCCACAGACGCCAGACCCATGTACTCCCACAGTTACCAGACCCATGCACTCCCACAGTCGCCAGACCCAAGCACTCCCACAGTTACCAGACCCATGTACTCCCACAGTCGCCAGACCCATGTACTCCCACNTTCAGCTCATGTCCTCCACCGTAGTTCATCTAATTATTTCAGATCAAGGCCTTCTCCAGTCTATCAAAGTCAGCAACATACCCATTAATACCCTTTCCCTACATTACCTTCTCATCCCCAACTTATCCAAACCTTCAATAATCGTACTATATTTGCATATTTTTCTACATTCACTGTGTTCTTCGTATTCTCATCCATGTTTTCCGTGTTCACTCCATGTTCTTCAAATGTTCACAGCCTATTCAGTTCATATTTTTAACCGTTTTCTCCATTTTTCTCTATTTCTGCCATTTGCCCAGTATGTTCACTGTGTTCTTTGTCATGTTTTCATGTACTTCATATGTTCTCTGTACAACTTTTATACTCAATATTCATGTTCCTCTACAAGTACATGTTCCTCACAAGATCACTTCGTTTATCACCTACACTTACAAGTTTTCTACATTCTTTGTCATATTCTCTATGTTCTTCACAAGTTCATTGTTCGTTCTTTGTATTCCCTATTCTCCTTATCATGTTTTCATGTTCTCTGTAAGTTCATATTCTCAGCATGTTCACTGTATTCATCAACTTTTCTTACGTTTGTTCTTTGCCATGTTCCCAAATGTTCTCTGTGTTCAATCCCGTACATGTTATTCCTTAATTAAAAATCTTTCACCAATCAACTAAAACATAATCACTTTTGTCATTTCTAAACTAAAAAATTACTTGTCAATCAACTAAAAATAGTCAGGATTAGCCTCGTTGAACACCGTTCTTAACTAAAAAACTTTCTCTTAGCAAAAAATTGTCAAAGGAAACTTTCCAAACCTGTTCTTAACTAACTTTAACCTTCGTCAATCAACTAAAATTAATCACTTCCACCATTTCTGAACTAAAAGTATTCGTCATTCAGCTAAAAAATAGTTACTTTCATCATGTTCCCCTGTCATTTCTTTACTGAAATATCACTTCTCTCAACTGAAAATAGTCAAGTGTGTCCTCTTTCCAACATTGTTCTAAACTAAAGTATCCTTTCACTTCCCTAAAAATTAGTCAAATGTATCTTCATCCAGCACTTTTGTAACTAACCTTATACTTCAAAGAGTAAGAAAAAGTAACTTTCATCATGTTTCCTTGTCATTTCTTAACTGAAATATCACTTCTCTCAACTGAAAATAGTAAAGTGCGACCTCTTTTCATCACTGTTCCAAACTAAAATTATGTGTCTCAAAGTAAGAAAATAGTCAAAAGTAACTTCATCCAGCACTTTGTAACTAACCGTATACTTCAAAGAGTAAGAAAAAGTCACTTTCATCATGTTTGCTTGTCATTTCTTAACTGAAATATCACTTCTCTCAACTGAAAATAGACAAGTGTAGCCTCTTTCCAACAATGTTCTTAACTAAAGTAACCTTTCACTTCGCTAAAAATAGTCAAGGAAACTTCTTTCAGCACTTTCTCATCTATCATTATGTTTCGTCAAGTAAGAAAAAATAGCCAAAGATATCTATCATCGCTGTTCTTAACCGACATTTATACTTCATGGAGCACTAAAATAGTCACTGTCATCATATTTTTCATGTCTTCCCTCAACTAAAATAGTGAAATGAAACTTCTTTCAGCACTTTCGTAAGTAACAGTATACTTCATGGAATAAGAAAAATAGTCAAAGTCGCTCTTCGAGACATCAAGGACATTCTTTGAGATATCAAAGACACTCTCAAACATTCCAAAAAAGTTACTCGCATCCTCAAAGTTATTCTCAGAGTCATCAAAAAGTTAATCTCAGTCATCAAATGTTATTCTCTAAGTAACATTTCCTTCATCAGAGAAACTTTCTAAGGCATCTTCGTTCATTAAAGTTATTCTCAGAGGCATCTAAAGTTAATATCTAAGACATAAGTTATTCTCAGAGCTATCAAAATATTCTCGAAGTCATCAAGAAGATGTTTTCACGTACTCAAGAGTTAATCTTGGTTTTCACAGTTGTTCTTTAAGATATCTTCGAGACATCAAAACTACTCTTCAATACATCAAAGACACAAACAAAATACTTCTCATGGCCACAAAAGTTAATTTCAGAGCTATCAAAGTTATTCTCAGACATCTTCATCCATAAAAGTTATTCTCAGAGACATCAAAGTTATTCTCTATGTCACAGAAAGTTATTCCCAGAGCTACAAAAGTTATTCTCAGAGCTATCAAAAGTTAATCTCAGTCGTCAGAGAAACTTTCCAAGACATCTTCGTTCATTAAAGTTAATCTCTAAGTCATAAAAGTTATTCCCAGTGACAATAAAATTAATCTCTGTCATCAAAGTTAATCTCGATCATCAAATATTATTCTCTAACTAACGTTTCGTTCATCGGAGAAGCTTTCTAAGACATCTTCGTTCATCAAGTTAATCTCTAAGTCACATTCGCTCAGAGAAACTTCCAAAACATCTTTGTTATAAAGTTATTCTCCGAGACAAAAAAAATGTACTCTCATGTCCTCAAAGTTAATCCCTAAGTCATCAAAGTTAATCTCTATGTCGTCAAAGTTAATCACTGAGCTAACAAAAGTTATTCTCAGAGCTAGCAAAAGTTATTTCAGTGTCATCAAAGGTAATCTTAAGTCACTTTCATTCATCAAAGTTAATCTCATAGTCGTCAAAGGTAATCTCTAACTCTCGTTCATCAAAAGCAGTTTTCAAAGACATCAAAGTTATTCTCAGAGTTATCCAAAGCTATTTTCAATGACATCAAAGGTAATCTCTAACTCACTTTCATTCATCAAAGTTTATCTTAGAGTCGTCAAAGGTAATCTCTAACTCCTCTTCGTTCATCAAAAGTTATTCTCCAAGTCTCTTCCTTCATCAAAGAATCTCTCCTTCTTCCAACAAGTTATACTTTAAGGCATCAATTGTGGGAAATTTTTACCACCATATCTAATAATCATCTAAGAAATGTATTATTTCTATATCATATCAATATCATATCAATATCATATCAAATCATATCTATATAATCTATATCATATCTATATCAAATCTATATCATATCAGAATCATATCAGAATCACAATAGATTCATTATATATAGCTTGATCCTAGATGACAATGCCACTATGATCACGTACGCCATAGGGCCCTATAGATGCCTACGTGACTTAGTGCATGTTCTTTCAAGGATCCAGAAGCTTCTAGAAGGATTCGTTAATTAAAAATTTGTTGGAACACTGACGTAGTATCCGGTAGAGATAAAATCGAATCCTTATTAAGAATCAGTGGTATTATCAAGTACTACTTATAATCTTTAAATCCTATATCTAATTTTATTATAATCACATCTTATCTCAATCATAAGTCTAGACTGTAAAAATAATCAATCAATATTCATTCAAAGCTACCCCTCAAGGGGTAGGGAGGAGCATCTTGGGAGCAAGAAGCGCCCAGGACACCACCACAGCCCGCGGCAGAAGGCGTATGTTTACACAACTGTGAACAGTGACGGTCCTTAGCGAACATTATTTTGGCTTAGGACACCTTATCTAATATCATTATCACCAGTGAACACTCTCTAGAACTGGGGGAGTACCTGGACAATATATCAACAAGGAAAATCCTAGAACATTTATGTAAAATAAGAGTGAAGTGGAGCATTTAGTGACGCAGTCTCCACCTCCTTCATCCCTAATATCTCATCCCTAATCTTCATCATTCTTCTGCAACGCAGTTAATATCCGTAGCAACGCTACTAGTACATCATACAGCAACGCTGTTTTATAAAATATCGTGCCTAAACTCGCCAAGAGAGTTTATTCAGTCTGGCACACTTGTCAGACAGGCACCCGACTGGCAGAGAAGTATATTGAATGTTATTTGGTATATGATTGGCCAATTGTATGCTTGTGACTTTAATATTCTATAAATCTGTCTTTCGGTAAAAAGGCGAGGCAACGCCTCATATTTCTGTGAGTTTATTATTAATATTGTGGTACAGCAGAATCTTATCCAAGCTCTGAACCTCATGAGTGTCCACGGTCAGAAAAGATGTCGCAATAAATAAACAAATACTCATGAGTGTCCAGAGTGTAGGAAGAGATTCAAACAAGCTGACTGTATTTAATCATATACACTGATCATATACATTGCATATACTTGAATATATAAATTAAGTAACAATTGCTTGCTTAGTTATTTTTAAGTAATCATATAATTCATTTAATTGAATAAATTTTAGTACTCAGTAACAGTACTTAGACCATATTAAGGTCATTTATCATACTTTACAATTTACTATTTAAGTTGTTTATAGTATAAATGTATTGGCTGTTAATTGCTAAGGTGCTAGGCAAGACTGTGTATGTTTAATCTCTGATTTAAACAGAGCCAGTGTTCAGTTATATAACTGAATGTATAAAATCTTATCCTTGTATAAATACAAGCTGATGATGTGATACCTGTTGGCAGGTGGACGTGGAACTGCAATCAACCTATCAACTAATTCACTCACCCACCTGCCCCTTACAGCCCATTATCTGTCATTAGAAAAGAAAGAGGAGCTAGGATTTACGACCCTAGCTAGAGATTTTAGGTGAATTAATTTGCATACTGTAAATTTAATTTAGTTCAGTACAAGTCCTGGTAGTCTCCTCTTATATCTATCACAGCAGGTTTTTCCCACATTTTTGGTCCTTCGAACCGGATAGTCTAGAAACTAGACAATTATTGGTCCTTTGAACCTAGATAGTCTATAAACTAGACTATATTATTCCAGCAAATACATAAGAAACTTCTTGATTTTGCATTGGAATAATTTTTACATATTCTACCTAACCTAGCTATCAGCCAATATTTATCATAGCTATATATCTAAGTAAACAAATTGTTTGCAGTGGCTTAAGCCACCATATCTATTAACTAGTAAGCAGTCATAGCATATTAATATGTTCTGTGTTAGAAACCACAGTACTTAATCTATCAGTGTCAAAGACAACTGCAATCATATATACTATTATCCACCTCACTTGTGGTAAAATACATACATATTTAAGTGTATTATCTAACATTATCTCTAATCAACTGATTTTAAAGCTGCTCATTACATAATATTCTTTAAAAAAGAGTTTATCACTGTAAGAGCATTTCATTACAAATTATCCATAATAAACTGTATCAAACCCTATTACAGGTAAAACCAGTAAGCATTCTACTGTATTTTATCAAGCAACTATTAGGGTAACAGATCTTGTAATAACTTTGCAAAAATAGTGACATTTACTATTTTTAAAAATTATTACAGGATTTACCAACTTGGTGCATTCGGGTCACAAATCAAATTATCACAGTACTTTTGATAATTGAACACCTGCTACAACCAGATTCCAGGGAGGAAATGAAGGACGATCTTTGGAATCATTACCTAAGTAGACAGGAAAGCTCATTTATCAAAATATATTAACATCACACATATTTATCAGAAAAAAGAAAATATCTCGGAATCTCCGAAACTCGGAAAAGGTCAAAATGACTAACAGTATTCCACCAGCTACTGAAACTGAAAAGAAAAGGACACAAAGTGTCTAAAAAATCACTTGAATCTACAGCCTACAGACCATTTAAATCAGGTGATAGACAAATGTCATCATCACTTGGCTACAATAGTCTACCATTGGGGATTAAGACCAATCTTAATCTCACATCACAATCTGAATGGCTAAACAGCCCCTCATCACTAATCTACAATCTGAAAGGCTAACAGCCCATTGACAATGTCAATACAAATATTATCATCCATCTAAGATAACTATCTTAATCCAAGAATATAGTCTTGATCACCTAATCTCATGCTTTCACTGGAGTGAAAGCAGCCTCAGAAAATCTGAAGGCAATCAAGCATCTCAAAGAGACTTACTTAATAGAAAAGGCAAAGCCGAGAAAATAAAAAGCAAAATGCTTCATCACATCATGAATAATGTAGATACACATTATTACAGATACAATTCATCCTTTAAGGAAATCCTTGGAGGAGTACAAGTGTTACATGCTTGTATGACCTACTTGCATGTAATTACTTACCTACAATGTTACATACTTGTAACAACATCTTATCACAAAGCCAAATCTTTGATGGACTTCGAGCTTACGTACAAAGATTACGAAGCCGAGGAAAACTTAGATCTCAAGAAAAAATCACTAAAAGTGAATCCACGGACAAAAACAAAAATGTCCAAACTGGCAGTCCAAAATCAAGGCAACAAAACTCCTCTTCTGCAAAGTGGAAAAAGAGTAATGTTGGCTCTTATGCTATATCCTCCACAGTTAACAGAACTGTAGGAAATCAAGCTCCCAAGACAGATAAGACAAAAGGAGCAGCAAGTGCCCCAAGATGCTTATTCTGTCAAGAAGCACATAGCATTTATCAATGCACAGTTTATGAAGGCCGTGCCAGTCGAATCAATCGACTGAAATCTCTGAACAGGTGCATCCGTTGTCTACGGAAGCACGATACAAGTGAGTGTAACACTCAATTGCAGAACTGCCAATATTGTAATAAAAGTGTACATCACACAGCACTCTGTGGTGATATCAACACTCAATCCAGATCACTTGCTTCCAATAATCAATCTTCATCTCAGGCAAAGCCAAAAGATGATACCACAACAGCAGTACAATTCTGTACAGTAATGAGTAATGTCAATGCCTCAGATACAGAAATTGTTACAACTGCCATATTGCCTACTGCACAGCTGGAACTGTGTAATGAAGGAGTTTGTATTCAAACTAGAGGCTTTTTTGATCAGGGTTCACAGAAAACCTTCATCAGTAAAAAGATGGCAGAAGATTTACAACTTAAATCTTCAAAGCAAGTATCTACATCCATATCAGGGTTTTTTACCAGTTCAGGTCATAGAACCTTTCCGGTAGTACAACTCATGGTCTGCCTGGGTACATCCCAAAGGACAGTCGAAGCCATAGTAGTTGATAAAATTCCTACTGAAATGGAAGTGACTGGTCTGGCAGCCACAATTAAATTCCTAAAAGAAAAAGGAATTCAATTAGCAGATCCTCGGCTCGATTCGGATTACATAGGAGATATCGGAATCCTGATTGGAGCTGACTATTATCATCAATTCATTCTGTCAGAAGAATGTATGGGTATGAAAATACTCAAATCAGCAGGAGGCATATTGTTGACAGGACCTATACTAGATCTTGAACCTTCAACTCCTGAAAAATCACATCATACAGAAACTGTAATCATGGCCTGACTAGGCAAAGATCAATCACCCCTTAAAATCCCCCACATGATTGATGATGGATTGGAATCTGTACATCAATTGTGGGAACTTGATGCTATAGGAATAATTCCTGATCAACCAAGTCCTGATGATGTCTGTGCATACAATCAGTACTTAGAAACTGTACAGTATCATGATGGACAGTACTGGGTAAGGCTACCATGGAAAATCAACCATAAAACCTTACCTACCAATTATCACATGGCTTATAGTCAATTTAAATCTCAATTAGCAAAGCTAAGAAAAAGGCCTGAGCATTTAAAACTCTATCATGAGATTATAGCTCAACAATTACAGAATAAATTCATAGAAGTCGTGAAACACGACAATAAGCAAACAGGCCATTTTTTACCACACATGGCTGTAATGAGAGAATCAAAAACAACTCCTTTACGGATAGTTTTTAACTGTAGCTCTAAATCTGGACCCCAAGGAACCAGTCTAAATGATTGTTTGCAAACAGGTCCAAGTCTAACTCAGAAATTGTATGACATACTGTTGAAGTTTAGACTTAATAAATATGCATATTCAGCAGATATAAGTAAGGCCTTTCTAAGAGTCGGCTTGCAGGAAGAAGATAGAGACTTCACTAAGTTTCTATGGGTAGAGAACCCAGAAGATATCAATAGTCCTATAGTGACTTTCAGATTTTCATCAGTACTTTTTGGCGCTACAAGTAGTCCATTCCTGTTGCAAGCAACTCTAGATACTCATCTGAAGAAATCATCAAGTCCCTATAAGGCTGAAATCAGTCAGAATCTATATGTAGATAATTTTCAAGGGACAGTTAACAGTACTACTGAACTGTTACAATTATATCAAGAGGCCAACAAGGAGCTACAAGGTGCCAACATGCCACTACAATCTTGGGCCTCTAATAATGCAACATTGAATAATCAAATAGCAAGAGATTACCCTGAATATCACGTACCAGAATCACAAAAGGTGTTAGGTATGGAGTGGGATTTAATCTCGGACATGATCTCGATCAAATCCGTGCCAGTAAATTATTGCATTGCTACAAAAAGGGATTTGCTTTCACAAGTTAGTAAAGTATTTGACCCACTTGGTCTACTAAATCCTTTAACTATCAAGTGGCGTTTACTGGTGCAAGAAGCTTGGAAGTCTAAAGTTGGTTGGGATGATCCACTACCACTCCAGTTACAAAAAGCTTGGATGGAAATGGCTCAAGAACAAACTTTAGTCGACAAGATAATCTTTCCGAGACACATAGTCGAGGAAAATGATGAAGTAACACTACATGTATTCGCAGACTCGTCAGCCAAAGCTTTTGGAGCTTGTGCTTACTTAGTGACTTCTAATCAATCATATCTTATCACCTCTAAGGCCAGAGTCGCTCCATTAAAAAAGAGGACTTTGCCTCAGATGGAACTAACAGCACTGCTAACAGCCACACGCTTAGCTGTGCATATCAAACAAGTCTTGTCTACCATGAACATCAAAGATGTCATTATATGGTCTGACAATGAAGCTGTTTTACAATGGGTACGAAACGACAACTGTCCGACTCCCTATGTAAAAAATCGCGTCTCGGAAATTAAAGAAATTTCCGCAGGCTTTCAATTGTTGCATGTACCAACAAAAGATAATCCAGCTGATCTCTTATCAAGAGGTATGACGTTTAAACAATTTGCAAAGGCAGATATTTGGTTTTATGGGCCTAGATGGTTAGTGAATGGCAGTTGGCCTGAACAAAAGCCGCACGTCATCACGACACAAACCATAACTACCACCAGGCAGCAAGCTCAAATATCAGTCTTGGATTGTACTCGTTACTCCTCGCTCATCAAATTAATCAATGTAACACAGAACGTGTTTCAATATCTCAGGAAAAAAGGTATAAAATACACTTTTCCTGATGCACTTATCTATTGGGTAAGACAAGCCCAGACAGAAACTTATGGTAAGAACTATGAAAATCTTCCGCATAAGTTAAAACACAATCTCGGTCTGTGGATAGACCAAGAAAATCACAACATTCTGCGTTGTGGAGGGAGACTTAAACACGCAGATGTTAATCTAGATACCGTGCATCCATGGCTTTTACCAAAAAATCATTGGATCACCAGGTTGATTGTGTTACATACACATCAACAAATCATCAAACATGGAGGAGTGTTAGACACACTCACACAAATCAGACAACAGTACTGGATTCCTCAGGGAAGACAGTCAGTCAAATCAATCTTGAAAAATTGCATGATATGCCGAAGGTACGATGCAAAAACTTGCTCTTATCCAGGGCCACCACCTCTACCAAAAGAACGTGTGGTCCATCTACATCCTTTCGAAACGACCGGAGTAGATTATACAGGAGCAATATATCTAACAGGGACTCCAGATAAGCAACCTATCAAGGCATACATCTGTCTGTTCACCTGTGCTACCACCAGGGCAGTACATTTAGAGGTAACACCCGATATGACTGCTCAATCATTTATTCAAGCTTTCCGCAGATTCGCAGCACGCCGATCATGCCCCAAGCTGATGATTTCAGATAACGGAGCAAACTTGGTAGCTGGAGAAGCATGTCTACGGGAAATCTGTTCCCATCCTGCAGTTACTTCCACACTGGAACAGCGTCATTGCAGATGGAAATTTATCCCTCCAAGAGCCCCATGGCACGGAGGATTTTATGAACGGTTAATAGGAACTGTCAAAAGATCCTTGAGAAAATCTCTACACCGTCAGAAAATCAATCTTCAAGAACTCCAGACAGTAATCACGGAAATAGAATCAAGGGTGAATAACCGGCCGTTGACTTACTTGTCTGATGATCCTACTCAACATGAGCCATTAAGTCCTGCACACCTAATGTATGGAAGACTTCTGACTCCAGTACCATCTCTAGTGGATGATGAGATCAGAGATCCCTCATATGTGAGTCAGAGCGAGTTGGTTCAGGGGTATAAGCATCTGTCCAGCATAATCCAAAAATGGAATGATGTTTGGACAAAAGAATATCTTACATCTCTACGAGAACATCACTATGGGGCCAATGTCCCACATAATATATCTAATCTCCAACCTGGCGATATTGTCTTGGTAGACAGTGATGGCCCTAGGGCTGACTGGCCATTAGGTAAAGTTGTCTCAGTCCATCCAGATAGCCAGGGGATTTTGAGAATAGTCAAGATCCTGTCTAAAGGAACAACTTCCCTGAAGACATTGGACAAACTCATCCACATGGAATCAGTGAGCCAGCTGCAGTTAGATCCTGAGAGACCTCAAGACATTCTAACTACACATGACCCACAGACTCCTAACAGGCACAATCGTCCACAACGGACAGCCGCACAAAAGTGCAAGCAAAATTTGCACTTGTATTATCAATCCGATGGAGAGTAAATAAATACATATGGTTACTACTGTCCTTAGTATAGGACTCTGTGCCAGTTCTCTCCCTCTGGAAGATGTGGGAAATTTTTACCCACCATATCTAATAATCATCTAAGAAATGTATTATTTCTATATATCAAATCATATATCATATCATAATCATATCAGAATCACAATAGATTCATATATAGCTTGATCCTAGATGACAATGCCACTATGATCACGTACGCCATAGGGCCCTATAGATGCCTACGTGACTTAGTGCATGATCTCTCAAGGATCCAGAAGCTTCTAGAAGGATTTGTTAATTAAAAATTTATTGGAACATGACGTAGTATCCGGTAGAGATAAAATCGAATCCTTATTAAGAGTCAGTGGTATTATCAAGTACTACTTATAATCTTTAAATCCTATATCATATTTTATTATAATCACATCTTATCTCAATCATAAGTCTAGACTGTAAAAATAATCAATCAATATTCATTGTAAGTAACCCCTCAAGGGGATGGGGGGGCATCTCGGGAGAGAAGCGCCCACCACAGCCCGGGCAGAACGCGTATGTTTACACAACAGTGTACACGTGACGGTCCCTTAGCGAACATTTTCAGCTCAAGGACACCTTATCTAATATCATTATCACCAGTGAACACTCTCTAGAACTGGGGGAGTACCTGGACAATATATCAACAAGGAAAATCCTAGAACATTTATGTAAAATAAGAGTGAAGTGGAGCATTTAGTGACGCGGTCTCCACCTTCATCCCTAATCTCATCCCTAATCTTCATTGTTATCTTCTGCAACGCAGTCCAATATCCGTAGCAACGCTACTCGTACGTCAAACAGCAACGCTGTAATCTAAAATATCGTGCCTAAACTCGCCAAGAGAGTTCTTCAGTCTGGCACACTTTGTCAGACAGGCACCCGGCTTCAGCTAAGTTTATTGAATGTTATTACTGTAGCGTATTAGTTGGCCAATTAAAGCTAGTATAACATTAATATTCTATAAGACTGATAGTCGGTAAAAAGGCGAGGCAACGCCTCATATTTCTGTGAGTTTATTATTAATATTGTGGTACAGCAGAATCTTATCCAAGCTCTGAACCTCATGAGTGTCCAGTGTCAGAAAGATTGTCACAATAAGTAAACAAATACTCATGAGTGTCCAGAGTGTAGGAAGAGATTCAACAAGCTGACTGTATTTAATCATATACATTGATCATATACATTGCATATACTTGAATATATAAATTAAGTTAACAATTGCTTGCTTAGTTATTTTTTAAGTAATCATATAAGTTCATTTAATTGAATATAATTTTAGTACTCAGTAACAGTACTTAGACCATATTTAGGTCATTTATCATACTTTACAATTTACAATTTAAGTGTTGTATTGTTTAAAGTATAAGTGTATTGGCTGTTAATTGCTAAGGTGCTAGGCTAGACTGTGTATGTTTAAATCTCTGATTTAAACAGAGCCAGTGTTCAGTTATATAACTGAATTTATAAAATCTTATCCTTGTATAAAATACAAGCTGATGTGAGATACCTGTTGGCAGGTGGACGTGGAACTGCAATCAACCTATCAACTAATTCACTCACCCCACCTGCCCCTTACAGCCCATTATCTGTCATTAGGAAAAGAGGAGCTAGGATTTACGACCCTAGCTAGAGATTTTAGTTGAATTAATTTGCATACAGTAATTTTTTAATTTAGTTCAGTACAAGTCTCTGGTAGTCTCCTCTTATATCAATCACAGCAGGTTTTTCCCACACGACTGACGTCCCCAGCTAAGGGCTGTGACTACGGTTGACTTTGACTAAGGAAGAGGCAGGACTGCAAAAAAGTTCCTCACAAAAGGGTGGTAAGGCAGTAAAGAAAGTGAAAGTAATAATATATTATGAGAACTAACACTGCCAGCAGCACTCATTACCCTAAAGGCCAAAGACCGTTATGCTAAATTAGCATAAACAATAACAGAGCCGTAAGCCAGAGAAAACGATAATAACAAATAAAGCAGAGGGAGGGTAGAAGCAAGGCTACTAAAACCCGGACCGAATAATAAAGAACTTAAATTAATAATAGTATGATACAATAATAACAACATTTATGGCGTTAGGCGAGGCCGGAAGCCAAAAGGGGAATTGACATGAGATCAATAACAACAAAAAGTGACTATAACTAACATCAATAGCAAATAGTAACAAGTGGAGAATAACTCAGCCAACTCCGCCAATGAAACCAAAGACCATTAGCAAAGTAGGCTTAAAACAATAATATAGTAGCAGAAAAAGAACAGAATAAACTCAATAATTACAAATAATAGCAGAAGGGGGGGGGTGTGAAGTGAGGCAACCATAAACCCGAACTGAATAGAACAGAACTTAAATAAATATATAACATAACGTAATAAATAATATATTGCCACCAGTCAACATAAAAAGCAGCTAGGAGTCGTCTGGGATTCGTCCTGAAGTCGTCCTGACGCCAACTGGAAATCATCTTGTAATCATCCTGGATCAGGAAGGCGCCAACTAGACAGCATCGTGCCGGCACCAAGAAGCCGTCTTGTAGTCAACACTAAGTCACCTTGCAGGTGATCGCAGACATTCACTACTACAGGAAGACCTGGACAATCTAGGGGAATGGGCACTAAAAGGCTGCTAAAGTTCAACTCAGAAAAGTGTAAGGTAAAGAAAATAGGTGAAGGCTGCAAATTCACAAGGCAAGACAAGAAATATGAGTTAGAATTAAATATATGAATATAGTAAATAACATCAACGGCGCACAAGGAGAACTGCAGCAGAAGTAGTATGTCCAACTGAAAGCAATTGTGCTCAAAATAAGACTGGAATAAACTGTCAATTAAGAATAGCCGAAATTAAATAAGAAATTGCGTAATAAACCAATACTACAAAATTGCAAAATTAATACAGCACAAAGCTTAGGCTGGGAAGGCCAATGCCGCATGATAATTGCACTCATAATAAAGAAACTGGATGTTAACCGTAATGATATGACAGTATTAAATAATACCATATAAAATTTAGTATCACCGGGGACTGTCATTAAATGATAAATCCAAGACGTGAAACATTAAATTTGTTAAATAATAAATTTAAAACATCGCGACAAAATGACAAGAGTAAGGTCAAGCACAACATAGAAACCACTGTATAAATAGAAAAATAAGAAAACATCCCACACTGGGAGGAGGAAGTAGGCAGGGACACCTTAACCTTAACATTAAACCATCATTAATGTAGCATGTATAACACAAACACCAATGGTCAAAAAGGGGCAAAATAAGGGTTTAACATAAACAACCGTTGCCAAATGTAAACTGCAAAATCCTGCCCTGGAACATCAGCAGCTGGACACTGTAGCTGGGACACCTGCAGCTGGACATCGGCAACTGGAGCATCAACATCTACTGAAGATAAATAAATAGCGGCAACTGGCCACCAGGGAAAACTTCAGTGGTAAGTAGAAGTCCAACTGGAAGACAATTAGGGATCATTAGAACCTGGGAGCTAGCATTAAGGGAACGCCGGGAATGAACTGAAGCTAAAGCTGAAGCTTTCCCCTACCAAAAGGGGCTAGAATATCAGCAGCTAGCACGTCAGCAGGTGGAATAACAACGCTGAAACAGCAACAGCTGTAACATCAACGGCTGTGACAGCAACAGCTAGAACATCAGCAGCCGGCACCTCAGCAGCTGCCGAAGATACAAAATTAGCGGCAATCACTACCACTAATTGTAGTTTAGCTGTAGTTTCCCCCGTGGGCCACGGGAAAAACTACAGTAGTGAAGAAAGTGCAAATGCAAAACAATTTATGCTCAAAATAAGGTTGGAATATAACTAGTTAGAGAAAACTGGAATAATACATGAAGCTGAAAATAAAATACAATCAAATACAATAAACTGAAAAGGAGTGATAATAATAGGCACGTCAGCTGGAACGTTTCAGCTGGAACCCCGCCCGCTGGAACTTCAGGGGCTGGAACGGGAGCGGGAACGTCCACGGCCAGAACCTCGATAGCTGGAACGCAGTAGCATGGACGTTAACGGTTGGGTCCGCATCAACTGGAACATCAGGAACAACTTCAGCCAGAGCATGGCAGCTGGTCCAATAACCGCTGGAGCGTCAACAGCTGGACCATGTTCCACCTGAACAACAGCAAGCTGGAACAGCAACAGCTGCACCCGCAGCAGCAGGAACACCTACTGCCGGGAACGTCCGCAGCCGGAACATCAACAGCTGCAGCAGTTGGACACCAAAACTGAGCAACAAAGTAGTAAGAGAGCGGCTGCTCGGACACTAGGGCAGCCAGCTGGACCAGCTGCAGCCACCCCAACCGAGCATCAGCCAGTAGAACACAGCGGCAGGGACATCTGAATAACATCGTCGGCTGAACTCATCACAAGAAGAACGTCGGGTGGACATGGAACGCGGCGAACACATCACAGGAAGAGCGTGGGCTGGACATCAACCCCTGAATGAAGGCAGCTAAGACGACAGCGGCTGTGACAACCACGACAATGTCCGCACCAGCAGGGGGGCGACATCTGGCAAAGCCAGCAGGAGGATCCGGGCTACACCGGGGGAATGTCTCAGCCCGGCCAAGGGGCAGGACTGGGGCTGCAGAGTCGACCTGTCTACACCGTGCACGTCCGGGTAAACCAGCGGCCTGAGGACCCGCGGTTTCCTCCGGGCTGAACTATACAGACAAAACATCTGGAAAACCACGTCGCCTGGGAGGCCGCAGTTCCTTCCGGCTACACTGGGCAGACAACACGTCTGGATAAACCAGCAGCCGGGAGGCCGCAGATTCTTCCGGGCTACACTGGGCAGACGAAACATCTGGATAAACCAGCAGCCTGGGGCGCCGCAGTTTCTTCCGGACACACCGGGAACTGGTGGCCCAGCCAAGAGCGTAGAAACCGAAGTGGCCCAGCCAAGGGCATAGAACTGAAGGGGCCCCAGCCTGGGGCATAAACTGAAATGGCCGCCTGGCATAAACCCGTGGCCCCGTCCTGAGGCATAAACAACTGAAGTGGTCCTATCCTGGGGCATAATAAACTGAAGTGACCCCATCCTGGAGCATAGAACTGAAGTGGCCCTGGCCAGGGGCATAAGAAACTGAAGTGGCCCTGGCCTGAGACCTAATAAGCTGGAGTGTCACCGTCCTGGGGCATAATGGACAGAAGTGACCCCGGCCAGTGGCAAAGAAACGTAAGTGGCCCCAGCCTGGGGCATAAGAAACTGAAGTGGCCCTAGCCTGGGGCATAGGAACTGAAGTGGCCCCAGCCTGGGGCATAAGAAACTGAAGTGGCCCCAGCGTAAGGGCATAAGAAACTGAAGTGGCTGCAGCCTGGGGCATAAGAAACTGAAGTGTACCCAGCCTGGGGGCATAGTAACTGAAGTGGCCCCAGCCTGGGCATAGGAACTGAAGTGGCCCCAGCCTGGGCATAGGAACTGAAGTGGCCCCAGCCTGGGGAATAAGAAACTGAAGTGGCCCCAGCCTGGGGCATAAACGAAGTGGCGCCGGCCTGGGCATAAGAACTGAAGTGGCCCCAGCCTGGGCATAATAAACTGAAGTGGCCCCACCCAGGGGCATAAACGAAGTGGCCCCGGCCTGGGCCATAGTAAACTGAAGTGGCCCCGGCCTGGACCAAAGTAAACTGAAGTGGCCCTGGCCTGTGCCATAGTAAACTGAAGTGGCCCTGGCCTGGGACATACACCGAAGCAGCCCCAGCCTGGGTCATAATAAACTGAAGTGGCCCCCGCCCAATGAAGCGCCAAGGGGCCCCGAGGGACGCCACGTGAGCGGCACTTCCAGACAGAGCATCGCCAGCCCGCCGGCGGGAGAAAGTCCCACACTTGCATGCCACAGGGGCACGCGCCATGCGCGCCACGTAGGGCAAGGAGGGACCTTACCGAGCACCCTCATGGCTTATCACCCAAGAGAGAAGCAGCTAGGCCTTTCGGCCCGGCCAGGGAGGGAGGAAGCTACTTAGGGCGACACAACACGTACCACAAGGGACATGGCGCTAGGCACACGCCAGACACTGGGGGCACCCTTAACCTAGGTGGGGCTCCACGCTCAAACGTGGAGGGGAAACACAGACCAGGGCACAAACCAGAGCCCCTAGGGACATGCCTAGGGGCAAGCAAGCTACTGAATGCCCGGCCACGTGGGGCGACGCCTGCCCAAGGGCGTAAGGGAATTCGCCGCCCTCCAGGGCACGGGCAAACCAGGGCCCCTAGGGACAGCCTAGGGCAAGCAAGCCACTGAGTGCCTGGCCACGTGGGACGACGCCAGCCCGCGGGCGTAAGGGAGCCGGGCGCCCTCCAGGGATGCCAGGGTTCGGTGTAGTAAGTGAGGCAGGCTCCGTTTTGTAGGTGAGGCAGCTGCAGCCGTGGCGAGAACAGTGGCCCCCCCAATCCACGGGCAAGGCTTATATTAACACTGGCTCGTTGTGCGCGCAGCTTTGGCGGTTAGACACATCTCCCAGACATACGTTTCATTCCCACAGAAAACCCACCGTTTTTTGGGAAAAAGTAGTGTTCTTTACTTTGTTGCTCTGATTAAACCATAGCTTTCTCATCTGCATTTCAACTTCTCTGCTGCCTCCTTACAATTGTGTGTGATGTAGTCCATCATGTCTTGGTCTGTCTTTCCCTGAGCTCTGTTTCCCATGTTATATATATTAGGAATTTTCTTATCTCCTCATAGTTTACCTTTCGAAATGCCAGCCTTTTGTTTTCTGGGCCCTTCCTGAAAATGTTTGAATGTGTGTGTGAGTGTGTGTGTACTCACCCAGTTGTACTCACCTAGTTGTACTCACCTAGTTGTACTCACCAAGTTGTACTCACCTAGTTGTAGTTGTACTCACATAGTTGTGCTTGCGGGGGTTGATCTCTAGCTCTTTGGTCTCGCCTCTCAACTGTCAGTCAACAGGTACCCCCTGTGTGTGTGTGTATGTGTGTGTGTATGTGTGTGTGTGTGTGTGTGTGTGTGTGTGTGTGTGTGTGTGTGTGTGTGTGTGTGTGTGCGCGCGCGCGTGTGTGTGTGTACTCACCTAGTTGTGCTTCCGGGGGTTGAGCTCTGGCTCTTTGGTCCCGCCTCTCAACTGTCAATCAACTGGTGTACAGATTCCTGAGCCTTTTTTGGGCTCAGGAATATGTGTGCACTCACCTAATTGTGCTTGTGGGGTTGAGCTCTGGCTTGTTGGTCCCGCCTCTCAACCGTCAATCAACAGGTATACAGGTTCCTGAGCCTATTGGGCTCTATCATATCTACACTTGAAACTGTTCCTAATGCATTCCATTTGTCAACCACTCTGACACTAAAAAAGTTCTTTCTAAAATCTCTGTGGCTCATTTGGGCGCTCAGTTTCCACCTGCGTCCGCTAGTGCGTGTGCCCCTTGTGTTAAATAGACTGTCTTTATCTACCCTGTCGATTCCCTTGAGAATCTTGAATATGTATGTGTGTGTGCGTGTGTGTGTAATTACCTAAGTGTAGTTACAGGATGAGAGCTACGCTCGTGGTGTCCCGTCTTCCCAGCACTCTTTGTCATATAACGCTTTGAAACTACTGACGGTCTTGGCCTCCACCACCTTCTCACCTAACGTGTTCCAACCGTCAACCACTCTGTTTGCGAAAGTGAATTTTCTTATATTTCTTCGGCATCTGTGTTTAGCTAGTTTAAATCTATGACCTCTTGTTCTTAAAGTTCCAGGTCTTAGGAAATCTTCCCTATCTATTTTATCAATTCCTGTTACTATTTTGTATGTAGTGATCATATCACCTCTTTTTCTTCTGTCTTCTAGTTTTGTCTAGTGTGTGTGTGTGTTTGTGTACTCACCTAGTTGTACTCACCTAGTTGTGTTTGCGGGGGTTGAGCTCTGGCTCTTTGGTCCCGCCTCTCAACAGTCAATCAACAGGTGTACAGATTCCTGAGCCTATTGGGCTTTATCATATCTACACTTGAATCTGTGTATGGAGTCAGCCTCCACCACATGTGTGTGTACTCACCTATATGTGTCTGCAGAATCGAGCATTGACTCTTGGATCCCGAATGTACTCACCTATTTGTGCTTGCGGGGGTTGAGCTTTGGCTCTTTGGTCCCGCCTCTCAACTGTCAATCAACTGGTGTACAGATTTCTGAGCCTACTGGGCTCTATCATATCTACATTTAAAACTGTGTATGGAGTCAGCCTCCACCACATCACTGCCTAATGCATTCCATCCGTTAACTACTCTGACACTGAAAAAGTTCCTTCTAACGTCTCTGTGGCTCATGTGGGTACTCAGTTTCCACCTGTGTCCCCTTGTTCGCGTCCCACCAGTGTTGAATAGTTTATCATTGTTTACCCGGTCGATTCCTCTGAGGATTTTGTAGGTTGTGATCATGTCTCCCCTTACTCTTCTGTCTTCCAGTGTCGTAAGGTGCATTTCCCGCAGCCTTTCCTCTTAACTCATGCCTCTTAGTTCTGGGACTAGTCTAGTGGCATACCTTTGGACTTTTTCCAGCTTCGTCTTGTCCTTGACAAGGTACTGGCTCCATGCTGGGGCCGCATACTCCAGGATTGGTCTTACATATGTGGTGTACAAGATTCTGAATGATTCCTTACACAGGTTCCTGAACGCTGTTCTGATGTTAGCTAGCCTCGCATATGCCGCAGACGTTATTCTTTTTATGTGGGCTTCAGGAGACAGGTTTGGTGTGATATCAACTCCTAGATCTTTCTCTCTGTTCGTTTCATTAAGTACTTCACCTCCTATTCTGTATCCTGTGTCTGGCCTCCTATTTCCACTGCCTAGTTTCATTACTTTGCATTTACTCGGGTTGAACTTCAACAGCCATTTGTTGGACCATTCACTCAGTCTGTCTAGGTCATCCTGTAGCCTTCTACTATCGTCCTCCGTTTCAATCCTCCTCATAATTTTTGCATCATCGGCAAACATTGAGAGAAACGATTCTATACCCTCTGGGAGATCATTTACATATATCAGAAACATTATAGGTCCAAGGACTGACCCCTGCGGGACTCCACTCGTAACGTCTCGCCAATCTGAGACCTCACCCCTCACACTGACTCGTTGTCTCCTGTTGCTTAGGTACTCCTGTATCCAACGGAGTACCTTCCATTTCACTCCAGCCTGCATCTCCAGCTTTTTCACTAGCCTCTTGTGTGGCACTGTATCAAAGGCTTTCTGACAATCCAAAAATATGCAGTCTGCCCACCCTTCTCTCTCTTGCCTTATTTTTGTTGCCTGGTCGTAGAATTCAAGTAATCCTGTGAGGCAGGACCTGCCATCCCTGAATCCATGTTGATGCTGTGTTACAAAGTTCTTTCGCTCCAGGTGCTCCACTAGCTTTCTTCGCACAATCTTCTCCATCAGATTGCATGGTATGCAGGTTAGGAACACTGGCCTGTAGTTCAGTGCCTCCTGTCTATCCCCTTTCTTGTATATCGGGACTACGTTAGCTGTTTTCCAAATTTCTGGCAGTTCCCCTGTTGCCAGTGATTTGTTATACACTATGGAGAGTGGGAGGCACAGTTCTTCTGCTCCTTCCTTTAGTATCCAAGGGGAGATTCCATCTGGGCCTATAGCCTTTGTCACATCCAACTCTAGTAAACACTTCCTTACTTCCCCGCTGGTAATCTCAAACTCTTCCAGTGGTTCCTGGTTAGCTATTCCCTCTCTTATCTCTGGGATTTCTCCTTGCTCTAAGGTGAAGACCTCTTGGAATTTCTTATTCAACTCCTCACACACTTCCTTGTCGTTTGTAGTGAATCCTTCTGCCCTTATCCTTAATTTCATAACCTGTTCCTGACCAATACGGTCACTAAGAATGTGTGTGTGTGTGTGTGTGTGTGTGTGTGTGTGTGTGTGTGTGTGTGTGTGTGTGTGTGTGTGTGTGTGTGTGTGTGTATTCACCTAGTTGTGCTTGCGGGGGTTGAGCTTTGTCTCTTTGGTCCCGCCTCTGAACTATCAATCAAGTGGTGTACAGATTCCTAAGCCTACTGGGTTCTATCATATCTACATTTGAAACTGTGTATGGAGTCAGCCTCCACCACATCACTTCCTAATGCATTCCATTTGTCAACCACTCTGACGCTAAAAAAGTTTTTTCTAATATCTCTATGGCTCATTTGGGCGCTCAGTTTCCACCTGTGACCCCTAGTGCGTGTGCCCCTTGTGTTAAATAGCCTGTCTTTATCTACCCTATCAATTCCCTTCAGAATCTTGAATGTGGTGATCATGTCCCCCCTAACTCTTCTGTCTCCAGCGAAGTGAGGTTTAATTCCTGTAGTCTCTCCTCGTAGCTCATACCTCTCAGCTCGGGTACTAGTCTGGTGGCAAACCTTTGACCCTTTTCCAGTTTAGTCTTATCCTTGACTAGATTTGGACTCGATGCTGGGGCTGCATACTCCAGGATTGGCCTGACATATGTGGTATACAAAGTTCTGAATGATTCTTTACACAAGTTTCTGAATTCCGTTCGTATGTTGGCCAGCCTGGTATATGCCGCTGATGTTATTCTCGTGATATGGGCTGCAGGAGACAGGTCTGGCGTGATATCAACTCCCAAGTCTTTTTCTTTCTCTGACTCCTGAAGAATTTCCTCTCCCAGATGATACCTTGTATTTGGCCTCCTGCTCCCTACACCTATCTTCATTACATTACATTTGGTTGGGTTAAACTCTAAGAACCATTTGTTCGACCATTCCTTCAGTTTGTCTAGGTCTTCTTGAAGTCTCAAATAGTCCTCTTCTGTTTTAATCCTTCTCATAATTTTGGCATCGTCCAAAAACATTGAGAGAAATGAATCTATACCCTCCGGAGATCATTTACATATATCAGAAACAAGATAAAACCGAGTACAGAGCCCTGTGGGACTCCACTGGTGACTTCANGGGGACGACACCTGGCTCTATGAGAAACGACACCTGGCTGTATGAGGAACAACACCTGGATGTATGAGGGACGACACCTGACTATGAAGGACGGCACCTAGCTGTATGAGGACGACACCTGGTTGTATGAGAGACGACACCTGTCTGTATGAGAGACGACACCTAGCTGAGTGAAGGTCGGCACCTGGCTGAATGAGGGACGATACCTTGCTGAATAAAGGACGACACCTTTTTGCATGAGGGACTACACCTGGCTCTTTCACGGACGACACCTGGCTGTATGAGGGACGACACCAGGCTATATGAGGGACGACACCTGGCTGTATGAGGGACGACGCCTGGCTATATGAGGGACGACACCAGGCTATATGAGGGACGACACCTGGCTGTATGAGGGACGACGCCTGGCTGTATGAGGGACGACGCCTGGCTGTAGGAGGGAGAACACCAGGCTATATGAGGGACGACACCTGGCTATATGAGGGACGACACCTGGCTGTATGAGGACGACGCCTGGCTGTATGAGGGACGACGCCTGGCTGTAGGAGGGAGAACACCAGGCTATATGAGGGACGACACCTGGCTGTATGAGGGACGAAACCTAGCTGTATGAGGGACGACGCCCGGCTGTCTGAGGGACGAAACCTGGCTATATGAGGTACGACACCTGACTGTATGAAGGACTACGCCTGGCTGTTGTAGGGACGACAGCTAGCTGTATGAGGGACGACGTCTGGCTGAATGAGGGACGACATCTGGCTGTATGAGGGATTACACCTGGCTGCATGAGGGAGGACACCCAGCTGTATGGGGGACGACACCTGGCTGTATGAGGGACGATACCTGGCTGTATGAGGTTCGACACCAAGCTCTATGAGGGACGACACCTGGTTGTATGAGAAACGACACCTAGCTGTGTGAGGGTCGGCACCTGGCTGAATGAGGGACGATACCTGCCTGTATGAGGGACGATACCTTGCTGAATAAAGGACGACACCTTTTTGCATGAGGGACTACACCTGGCTCTTTCACAGACGACACCTGGCTGTAGGAGGTAGAACACCAGGCTATATGAGGGACGACACCTGGCTGTATGAGGGACGACGCCTGGCTGTATGAGGGACGACGCCTGGCTATAGGAGGGAGAACACCAGGCTATATGAGGGACGACACCTGGCTGTATGAGGGACGACACCTGACTGTATGAAGGACTACGCCTGGCTGTTGTAGGGACGACAGCTAGCTGTATGAGGGACGATACCTGGCTGTATGAGGGACGATACCTGGCTGTGTGAGGTTCGACACCAAGCTCTATGAGGAACGACACCTTGTTGTATGAGGGACGACACCTGGCTGTATGAGGGACGACTCCTGGTTGTATGAGGGACGACACCTGGCTGTAGTAGGAATGACAACTTTCTGTATGAAGGACGACACGTGGCTGTATGAGGGACGACACCTGACTGTATGAGGGAGGACACCCGGCTGTATGATGGACGACACCTGGCTGTATGTGGGACGACACCTGGCTGTATGAAGGACGACGTCTGGCTGTATGAGGGACGACACCTGGATATTTGAGGGACGACACCTGGCTGTATGAGGGACGACACCTGGCTGTATGAGGGACGACACCTGGCTGTATGAAGGACGACACCTGGCTGTGTGAGGGACGACACCTGGCTGTGTGAGGGATGACACCTGGCTGTATGAGGGACAACACCTGGCTGTATGAGTGCGACACCTGTCTGTATGAGGGACGACACATGGCTGTATGAAGGACGACACCTGATTGTATGAGGGACGACACCTTGTTTTATGAGGGACGACACCTGGCTGAATGAGGGACGACACCTGGCTGTATGAGAGATGACACCTGGCTGTATGAAGGACGACGCCTAGCTGTATGAGGGACGACACCTGGCTGTATGAGGGTCGCCACCTTGCTGTATGAGGGTCGACACCTGGCTCTATGAGGAACGTCACCTGGTTGTATAAGGGACGACACCTGGATGTATGAGGGACGACACCTGGTTGTATGAGGGACGACACCTGGCTGTATGAGGGACGACACCTGGTTGTATGAGGGGACGACACCTGGTTGTATAATGGACGACACCTGGCTCTACATGAGACTACACCTTGCTGTATGAGGGACGACACATGGCTGTGTGAGAGACGACACCTGGCTGTATGAGAGACGACACCTGGCTGTATGTGGGACGACACCTGGTTGTATGAGGGACGACACCTGGCACTATGAGGGACGACACCTGGCTGTATGAGGGACGACACCTGGCTCTATGAGGGACGACACCTGGCTCTATGAGGGACGACGCCAGGCTGTTGTAGGGACGATATCTCGCTGTATGAGGGACGACGTCTTGCTGATTGAGGGACGACACCTGGTTGTATGAAGAATTACACCTGGCTGTATGAGAAACGACACCAGGTTGTATGAGAGACGACACCTAGTTGTATGATGGAAGACACCTGGCTGTATGCGGGACGACAACTTGCTGCATGAGCGACGACGCCTGGCTGTATGAGGGGCGACAACTGGCTGTATGAGGGACGACAACTGCATGTATCAGGGACACCACCTGGCTGTATCAGGGACACCACCTGGCTGTATCAGGGACACCACCTGGCTGTATCAGGGACAACACCTGGCTGTATCAGGGACAACGCTGGCTGTATCAGGGACAACACCTGGCTGTATCAGGGACACCACCTGGCTGTATCAGGGACAACACCTGACTGTATCAGGGACACCACCTGGCTGTATCAGGGACACCACCTGGCTGTATCAGGGACACCACCTGGCTGTATCAAGGACAACGCCTGGCTGTATCAGGGACACCACCTGGCTGTATCAGGGACAACACCTGGCTGTATCAGGGACAACACCTGGCTGTATCAGGGACAACACCTGGCTGTATCAGGGACAACACCTGGCTGTATCAGGGACAACACCTGGCTGTATCAGGGACAACACCTGGCTGTATCAGGGACACCACCTGGCTGTATCAGGGACACCACCTGGCTGTATCAGGGACAACACCTGGCTGTATCAGGGACAACACCTGGCTGTATCAGGGACAACCCTTGCTGTATCAGGGACACCACCTGGCTGTATCAGGGACCCACGCCTGGCTGTATCAGGGACAACACCTGGCTGATACCTGGTGATAACCTGGTTGATGGGGTTCTGGGAGTTCATTCTACTCCCCAAGCCCGGCCCGAGGCCAGGGCTCGACTTGTGAGAGTTTGATCCACCAGGCTGTTGCTTGGACGGGCCCGCAGAGCCACATACCCCACCACAGCCCGGCTGATCTGGGACTTCTCTTAGGAAACTTTCCAGTTTTCTCTTGAAGATGTCCACGCGTGTTCCGGCAATATTTCTTATGCTTGCTGGGAGGACGTTGAACACCGCGGACCTCTGATGTTTATACAGTGTTCTCTGATTGTGCCTATGGCACCTAGGCTCTTCACTGGTTCAATCTTGCATTTTCTTCCATATCGTTCACTCCAGTACGTTGTTATTTTACTGTGTAGATTTGGGACCTGGCCCTCCAGTATTTTCCACGTGTATATTATTTGGTATCTCTCTCGTCCTCCTTTCTAGAGAGTACATTTGGAGAGCTTTGAGACGATCCCAATTAATTTAGGGTGTTTTATCTCGTCTATGCGTGCCGTATATGTTCTCTGTATTCCCTCTATTTCAGCAATCTCGTCTGCTCTGAAGGGGGAAGTGAGTACTGAGCAGTATTCGAGACGGGACAACACAGTGACTTGAAGAGTACAACCATTGTGATGGGATCCCTGGATTTGAAAGTTTCTCGTAATCCATCCGATCATTTTTCTGGGCTGATGCGATATTTGCTTGGTTATGCTCCCTAAACGTTAGATCGTCGGACATCATTATTCCCAAAGCCTTGACATGCTGTTTTTCTACTATGGGAAGATTGATTGTGTTTTGTACCCTGTCATTATGTTTCAGATCCTCATTTTGCCGTTACCTGAGTAACCTGAAATTTATCGCTGTTAACATCATATTATTTTCTGCTGCCCAATCGAAAACATTTGTTGACATCTGTTTGTAGTTTTACAATGTCTTCAGCAGAGGTAATTTTCATGCTGTTTTTTGTGTAATCTGCGAAGGATGACACGAAGCTGTGACGTGTACTTTTTGTCTATATCAGATATGAGATATAAGGAACAGTAGCGGTGCAGAGGACTGTACCCTTGAGGTACAGAGCTGTATAAGAGACGATGCCTGGCTGTATGAGGGACGACTCCTGGCTGTATGAGGGACGACAACTGTCTGTATCAGGAACAACACCTGGCTTTATCAGGGACAACACCCGGCTGTATCATGGACAACACCTGGCTTTATCAGGGACAACACCTGGCTTTATGAGGGACGACAACTGGACTGTATGAGGGACGACGACACCTGGCTGTATCAAGACGACGCCTTGCTGTATAAGGGATATACACCTGGCTGTATGAGTAACGAAAAACTGGCTGTATCAGGGACGACACCTGACTGTATGAGGGACGACGCCTGGCTATATGAAGGACGACACCTGGGTGTATGAGGGACGACGCCTGGCTGTATGAAGGACGACGCCTGGGTGTATGAAGGACGACACCTGGGTGTATGAGGGACGACACCTGGGTGTATGAGGGACGACATCTGGCTGTATGAGGGACGACACCTGGGTGTATGAGGGACGACACCTGGGTGTATGAGGGACGACATCTGGCTGTATGAGGGACGACACCTGGGTGTATGAGGGACGACACCTGGGTGTATGAGGAACGACACCTGGGTGTATGAGGGACGACACCTGGGTGTATGAGGGACGACACCTGGGTGTATGAGGGACGACGCCTGGGTGTATGAGGGACGACGCCTGGGTGTATGAGGGACGACACCATGGGCGTATGAGGGACGACACCTGGTGTATGAGGGACGACGCCTGGGTGTATGAGGGACGACGCCTGGGTGTATGAGGGACGACACCTGGGTGTATGAGGGACGACACCTTGGGTACCTGGTTGATACCTGGTTGATGGGGTTCTGGGAGTTCTTCTACTCCCCAAGCCCGGCCCGAGCCGGCCAGGCTTTGACTGGTGAGAGTTTGGTCTACTAGGCTGTTGCTTGGAGCGACACACAGGCCCACATACCCACCACAGCCCGGCTGGTCCGGAACTCCTTGGAGGAATATCTCTAGTTTCCTCTTGAAGATGTCCACGCGTGTTCCGGCAATATTTCTTATGCTTGCTGGGGAGGGTGTTGAACAACGCAGGACCTCTGATGTTTATTACAGTGTTCTCTGATTGTGCCTATGGCACCCCTGCTCTTCACTGGTTCTATTCTGCCATTTTCTTCCATATTGTTCACCCAAGTACGTGTTATTTTACAGTGTAGATTTGGGACCTGGCCCTCCAGTATCTTCCAGGTATATATTATTGATATCTCTCTCGTCTTCTTTCTAGTGAGTACATTTGGAGAGCTTTGGAGACGATCCCAATAATTTAGGTGCTTTATCGCGTCTATACGTGCTGTATATGTTCTCTGTATTCCCTCTATTTCAGCAATCTCGTCTGCTCTGAAGGGGGAAGTGAGTACTGAACAGTACTCAAGACGGGACAGCACAAGTGACTTGAAGAGTACAAGCATTGTTAAGGGATCCCTGGATTTGAAGTTCTCGTAATCCATCCTATCATTTTTTCTGGCTGTCGCAATATTTGCTTGGTTATGCTCCCTAAACGTTAGGTCGTCAGACATCATTATTCCCAAATCCTTTACATGTTGTTTTCCTACTATGGGCACATTTGATTGTGTTTTGTACCCTGTATTATGTTTAAGGTCCTCATTCTTACCGTACCTGAGTACCTGAAATTTGTCACTGTTAAACATCATATTATTTTCTGATGCCCAGTCGGAAACTTTATTAATATCAGCTTGAAGTTTTCAATGTCTTCAGCCGAGGTAATTTTCATACTGATTTTTTGTGTCGTCTCTGCAAAGGATTATACGAAGCTGTGACTTGTATTTTTTTCTATATCTGATATAAGAATAAGGAAAAGCAGCGGTGCAAGGACTGTACCCTGAGGTACAGAGCTTTTAACTGCACTTGGACTAGATAGTATATGGTTGACCGTTACTCGCTGAGTCCTGTTTGACAGAAAACTGAGTATCCAGCGTCCTACTTTACCGGTTATTCCCATTGACTTCATTTTGTGTGCTATCACGGCCCATAGTCACATTTATCAACAGCCTTTGCGAAGTCCGTGTATATCACATCAAAATTCTGTTTTTCTTCTAATCTCTAATGCCTCAGTGACTTTATCGTAGAGCTCAAGTAGCTGTGAGAGGCACGAACTTCCCGCTCGAAATCCATGTTGGCCTGGGTTGTGACTGTCATTAGGTCTCCATGAAATTGGTGACCTGACTCCTAAGCACTCCTCTCAAATACTTTTATTATGTGCGATGTTTAGTGCAACTGGTCTATAATTCTTTGCCAATGCTTTGGTACCTCCCTTGTGTAGAGGGGCTTTGTCTGCTACTTTAAGTGCATCTGGTATCTCCCACCGTGTCCAAGCTCTTCCTCCCACACTATACTGAGTGCCTGTGCTACCGGCACTTTGCATTTCTTTATAAATATTGAATTCCATGAGTCTGGACCAGGAGCCGAGTTGCATGGGCATGTTTTCAATTTCTCTTTCAAAATTTAGTGCGCTCGTGTTGATATTCAGTTATATTTACAGGGGGTTTGGATATCCCGCATAAAGAAATTGTCTGGATCTTCTACTTTCATGTTGTTTATTGGAGTGCTAAACATGTCCTCATACTGCTCTTTTTAGGATTTCACTAATTTCTTTGTCATCCTCCGTGTATGAACCTTCAATTGTAACGAATAAGGTCCAATACTGGCAGTAGATTTTGCTTTTGATTTCTCATAATTGAAGAAGGTAATTTGGATTTTCTTTATTTCCTGAATTGCTTCCTGTTCTAACTGCCTTTCTTCAGTTTCTATATGAGTGTTTCAATTTCCAATTGAGAAATTGAGGGTGTATGGGTGTAATTGAGAAATTGAGGGTGTATGAGGGACGACACCTGGTTGTATGAGGGACGACACCTGGGTGTATGAGGGAGATCTTCGTGTTCCGGAACGTGAAGTAAGAACAAGACCTGAACCCTAAGTTGCCATCGGTGACGACACGGCGCTAAACGCCACACCCACAACACCTGATTAATCTTGGTATGTACTTCCTTCCTTCTTATTCGTCACCATTTGTGTCCCTCATTCGTCTCCATTGATGCCCTATTCGTTCCCTTCTTTACGTCGATACTCCTCACCTATTTGTAATATGTACCTGACCTTCCTAATGGAATAAATCCAATGCGCCCAACTATACTGGAATGTGAAGCACTATCAGTATCACTATCTCTTGGAATGTGAAGCACTATCAGTATCACTATCTCTTGGAATGTGAAGCACTATCAGTATCACTATCTCTTGGAATGTGAAGTCACCAACGACTTTAGAAGAGCT
>WNGS01166295.1:20569-32766 GCA_020271785.1 Procambarus virginalis | reverse complement strand
ACCTTCGTATTGCTGAAAAGAGGCTGAGAGAGCGGTGTTACGTACCTCTATAAGCTACGTAATTAAATACATTTAATTTGTACTTCTACATTAATTTGTACTTATATATATGCCTTGTTTTATCTGATTATATGTACATCTAAATATTCTTTACTTGTATGTAAGATATGTGTTGCCTGATTTATATGTTGAATTAGGCCTAACTTTTCCACCCGTGGGAACGATGATATTCTTTGTTTGTTCACGGTTGATTTCGTGGGAAAGTGGTTTTATCTATGATCATCAGTAGGAATCACTGATGGGAATTCTGTAATTGTTTGAACATTGGGGGCAACATTCCGTGAGAAACTTCTAGTTCCTGGTGGCGGGGGAGCGTTGCCAATATTTCCCTTTGTTATTTTATTTTAATTACTGCATGTATTAATAATTACATTATTTTTGTTATGCATGTTATTCTGACCATTTACTAAGTTACTTTAAGATTACTCTTGTCACATTATTTTGCTCCATGTAAGTTTAATTAAATAATGTTAGTTTGGCAATTTTCCGCGGGGCAGAAGCAATGTTTTTGACTCCCGCAGTTTTAGTAGTCAGTAACTCGCACGGGACAGGAGAGATAACAACTTGGGAGATAAGTCTGTTAATATTTGTTTTGCCATACATACATTTATATTATAAGAGAGACAATACTTTAATTTGCTTTTATAAGTGATCTTGTCCATCTGTGCTATATATATAATCTTGTACTTATATTATTGTTAATATATATAATATAATTTATATGTATATTTCTTAGTCCTAAGGGATAAATACTTTATTCTTGCTTGTGCCAATCATGTGGTTACACTGGTGACCCGCTCTATATTACAGCAATTCTAACATGTCCCTAGACAACAAGTTTCTTAATGCTGTACAGGGTTACGAGCCGTGACGAACGATCTGGTAACATAGTTATGGGGGCCTGTGCCGGGAAATATTTTTCCCACTTAAACTTAACTGTGCTAATCTAACCTTGCCTTCCTAGGTACCAGTGTCTTGTGTGTTTTCTACTATTAACTATTCCATGTGCCATGCAAGCCTTCCTGTGTGTCAAGTAACAACGTTTCACGATTTTGAGGTAAGTCATCCTATAACTTTTGTTTGTGCAGTGAGGCCAAGCGAATTTTCAGTGTGGTGAAAATTTTACAGTGAAGTGAAGTGCAGTGCCAGTGTGTTTATTATTATTGTTGTGAATCAAGTGCCAAGTGTTAATCACGATGGAGGACCAAGTGTTGTTGTTGTTGGCTCAACCAAACTTTGAGGGAATTAAAAACCTAACAAAGTCTGCGTTAGTAAATATGGCCAATAAGCTAGAATTAACCGCCAGAAATAGCATGACTAAGGCACAAATTCTGAGAGTCATAGTGACACATTTTGTTGAGAACCAAGAATTAGGAGAAGAATGTCTGGAGGAAGTTAGAGAAGAGTCAAGTGATCAAATTGCTTTAAGGCGTCTTGAGTTAGATGCACAAGTAACGTATGCTAAACTTGAGGCTCAAGAAAAGCCAACGAATGTGCAAGGCAAGAGAAGCTCATTATTAGAGCTTGAAGCTCAACAACAGAAATTATTAGAGGCTGAAGCTCAGCAGAGGGAGCTTGAGACTAGGCGTTTAGAACTTGCGGCACAAAACCAGAGAGTTTTAATGGAGTTGCAACTGAAGCAACAGAAGCAACAAGGAAGAACACACTAGGCAATTAGAGATTCAACAACAAATGGCTGACACTAATCTCAGGCTTGAAACACAGCGTATGGCAGCTGGGCATGGAAATTCTAGTAATGTTTCAATTAATAATGATAATAATCCCATAAGGATGAGTAAATATATAGAATTACCCAAGTTTAATGAGGAGGATCCTGAGGTTTTCTTTGCACATTTTAATAAGATTGCCATCAGTATGAACTGGCCAAGGGATCAATGGGTAGCAATTATGCAGTCTCAATTTAAGGGGCGTAGTCAGGAGGTTTTTACATCCCTACCTGACGCTCATAGTTTTGATTATGAATTTGTAAAGAAAAGCATCTTAAATGCTTATCAATTAAATCCAGAGGCACACAGGCAAAAATTTAGAAACCTAAGGAGGGTAAGTGATCAGACAATAGCTGATTTTACTCGTCAAAAGACGAACTATTGCAACAGATGGTTAAAGTCACTTTCAGTCACAGAGTTTGATGCTTTAAAGAATCTTCTTATCATGGAAGAAGTATTGTCTTGTCTCCCAGACAAATTGTCTACTTTTATGGCAGAACAAAAGAATATAACAGACATTTATGAGCTGTCAAAGCTCGCTGATGAGCATGAGTTGTTGACTAAGGCCCAGTTTACGGCCACTTCACCTAAGTCTAGTCATAGAGTAAATTACAATGCTCACAGAACTCCTTATCATTATAAGCCCACTCCTAGTCCGCCAGTTACTCCCGTGAACTCTTCTCTTACTAACCCTAAGATTGTTACTCCACTGCCAGGATCATCTAAGCCTAGTAATGCTCATTATAAACCTGCAGTTGGTTCTACCAGTGTGCCCACTTTCAAGCATTGTACACATTGTAAGAGAAGGGGTCATGTGATTACTTCATGTTTTAGTTTGCATCCTGAACTACGGCCAACTGGTCTTATTATGAGTAAAGGATTGCAACATATTAATTCTTCATGTACTACAGTCAATCCCAATTGGATGGCTGACTTTAAACCATATATTTCCACAGGTACATTATTATGTAATAATGGTAACCATAAGACTGTTCAATTACTCCGTGATACTGGAGCTTCACAGTCTCTTATTGCCCAAAATGTACTTGCTGATGTTGACACCCGAGATCTGGGTGAAGTTGTACTTCTCCAAGGTATTGCCGGTAGAGTACAACCTGTATCTTTAATGCAAATTAATCTTGATTCTAAATATACTTCAGGATGGTGTAATGTTGGTGTAAGTAAGCAACTGCCCATTCCTGGGGTAGACATTATATTAGGTAATGATTTTGGCAACCGACAGGTTGCAGGGCCCAAGTGTCCCATAATGTTAACCAATCCCCAGAATGTATTAGCTAAACCAGAGGCAGATGATATTATTTACCCTGCTTGTGTGGTAACTAGATCAATGGGAAAAACAGGTGAGAGTAATTCTGATTTCACTGAGGTTGCTGTTCCCAAGACCAGGACCCCTTCAGGAAAGGAGTGGGAGGTGGATCTTGAGGATTCTTTTATGACTCGACTGGATGATGAGAGTGAGGCAGTAGTAGAAGCCCCGCCGAACCTAAGTCACAAGGAAAGTGAAGGTGAGGAGGCTGAACTATCTGTACCTTGCCCGCTTGTCTCCAGTGAACCAGTTGTCGAGAGTGAGGCCGAAGTAGCTATGGCTCCATTTTATTCTGATCAATCAGGAAAAGAGATCAAGCTACTAGGTTCTTGCCCGCTCGCTGCTGAGTCTGAGTCATTGCCCTTAAGTGTTGAACAGACTACTGATCCTAGTTTAATTAAGTGTATTTCTGAGGCACCTGATAATGTTGATGCATTGGAGGAAGGGACGGGTTTCTTTTTCCAGGATCGACTTCTGATGAGAAGGTGGAGACCCAAGGGAACTCCCTCTTCAGATGATTGTGAGATTAGAACCCAACTCGTTGTCCCCAATGATTATCGTAGGCAGATCTTGCAAGCTGCACATGATGACCCCATGGGAGGTCACCAAGGTATCTCAAATATGTACCATAAGATATGTAAATATTTTTTCTGGCCTAAGTTAAAGAAAGACGTGGTTAGATATTGTCATAACTGTGTACCTTGTCAACTTGTTGGAAAACCTAATCAATCTGTGCCTAGAGCACCATTGCAACCTATTGTAGTTCCTGATGAACCATTTACTCATGTTGTAATTGATTGTGTAGGTCCTTTACCTAAGACTAAGTCGGGTAACATGTTTTTATTCACTCTCATGTGTATGACTACTAGATTTCCAGAAGCTTATGCTCTAAGGAATACCCAAGCTCATAATCTCATCAAGTGTCTTGAACGCTTTTTCTCTTTGTTTGGGATGCCTAGGGTTATTCAGAGTGATAATGGGGGAAACTTTTGTTCTAAAGTTTTCAGAACTTTTTGCGAGTCCCGAGGGATTCAGCACAAATTGTCTAGTCCATATCATCCACAAAGCCAAGGTGGGCTTGAACGTTTCCACCAGACTTTAAAACAAATGTTGAGGACAACCGGAGAGACTTATCCACGTAATTGGGATGAGAATCTCCCCTTCGTGTTGTTTGCTGCGAGAGAAGGGTTACAAGAGTCTTTGGGATGTTCACCTTTTGAACTCGTGTTTGGTCACCAAGTGAGAGGTCCTCTTAAAATGCTCCACGAAAAGTTGTTGGGAGATGTCTCTGTTCATCAGAGTGATTTGTACTTGCGTAAGGTCAAGGACAAGCTGTGTCGGGCTCGTGAGTTGGCGAAAGAACATCTGGGAAGAACTCAACAAGCCATGAAATTACGATATGACAAGAAGTTCAAGGCTAAACTCAGGTCGTTTGCTGTCGGAGATTTGGTGTTGGTGTTGAAACCTCGTTTGGGGACTTCCATGTCCCATAAGTTTGCAGGACCCTACCAAGTGGTAGAGAAGGTGGGAGACCTAACTTATAAAATAATTAACCCTAATCTTTCAGAACCCCAAATGACTGTGCACATTAACAGATTAAAAGCTTATGTTGGACCAGGTGTAGTAACTTGTTTTAGTCGGGAAGAGTATACACCTGAGGATCATTGCAGTGAGGGAAATGATGTTAATATTCAACTTCTCAGTTCCAGTTCCAATGGCAGGGAGATGCTATGTCATTTACAGGAGGAGCAACGTGATGAGTTCCAGGTTCTGCTGGACAACCATACATCTCTGTTTGGGGAGGTTCCCACTCAGACCCACCTCATCACCCACGACATTCAGCTCCTGGACAACACACCCATTCGACAACATCCGTACCGAGTGAATCCCGAAAAGAGGAAGATTCTACAAGCAGAAGTGGACTATCTGCTCCAGCATAATTTCATTCGGCCAAGTCAAAGTACTTGGAGCTCTCCGTGTTTATTAGTGCCAAAACCAGGAGGAACCTGGAGATTGTGTGTTGATTATCGTAAACTGAACAAACACACTACTGTGGACGTTTTTCCCTTACCTCTGTTAGAGGAATGTATTGAATCAATTGGACATGCTCAATATGTAAGTAAACTTGATTTGTCTAAGGGCTATTACCAAATTCCATTGACTGATTACGCGAGGGAGGTTACTGCTTTTGTGACACCTGATGGTGCTTACGAATTTAACGTGATGCCGTTCGGTCTGCGAAATGCACCTGCTACTTTTCAGAGACTCATGAATTTCTTACTCAAGGATGTGCCAGATTGTAGGGCCTACCTTGATGACATTGTTTTATACAGTAAGAATTGGTCAGATCATCTCTTAGGTCTTAAGAACTTGTTTACAGTGTTGCAAAGTGCAAAATTAACCATAAATATGAATAAGTGTAGTTGGGCAAGAGGTACTATAACCTATCTTGGACATGAAGTAGGACAAGGTAAGATTATTCCATTACAAGATAAGATTCAAGCCATTGTGGACTACCCAGTGTTAACTAGTAGAAAAGGAGTCCAACGGTTTATTGGTATGTGTGCATACTATAGGCGTTATTGTAGAAATTTTTCAACAGTGGCTGCTCCTTTGACAAATTTGTTACGCAAGCATGTAAAATTTCAGTGGACACAAGATTGTCAGAATGCTTTTCAGAACCTAAAGGGCATATTGTCTACATCACCTGTTCTTGCTAGTCCCCAATTTGATAAACCTTTCATATTACACATTGATGCGTCAGATGTTGGTATAGGGGCTGTGTTGATTCAAGTTGGTTTAGATAATATTGAACATCCTGTGTATTATTATTCAAGAAAATTTAATGCAGCTCAGAAAAATTATTCAGTGGTAGAAAAGGAGGCATTGGGTCTTATATTGTCAATTAAGAAGTTTGAAATTTATCTGTCAGGAAACAAAGTGTTAGTATTTACAGACCACAATCCCCTTATCTTTATAAATATGATGAAAGTTAAGAACCAACGTATTTTGCGCTGGTCCTTATTTTTGCAAGAATTCAATGTTGAGATCAAACATATTCCAGGCAGGCAGAATGTTATTGCTGATGCCTTGTCAAGAAGTTTTGATGTACCATAAATGTTTTTTTTTGTGCTTAACATTTTTACTTCAGAAAAAATGCCATTGATCTTCAATCCATTGCATTTTTTTTCTTGGAGGTGGAAGTGTTACGTACCTCTATAAGCTACGTAATTAAATACATTTAATTTGTACTTCTACATTAATTTGTACTTATATATATGCCTTGTTTTATCTGATTATATGTACATCTAAATATTCTTTACTTGTATGTAAGATATGTGTTGCCTGATTTATATGTTGAATTAGGCCTAACTTTTCCACCCGTGGGAACGATGATATTCTTTGTTGGTTCACGGTTGATTTCGTGGGAAAGTGGTTTTATCTATGATCATCAGTAGGAATCACTGATGGGAATTCTGTAATTGTTTGAACATTGGGGGGCAACATTCCGTGAGAAACTTCTAGTTCCTGGTGGCGGGGGAGCGTTGCCAATATTTCCCTTTGTTATTTTATTTTAATTACTGCATGTATTATTAATTACATTATTTTTGTTATGCATGTTATTCTGACCATTTACTAAGTTACTTTAAGATTACTCTTGTCACATTATTTTGCTCCATGTAAGTTTAATTAAATAATGTTAGTTTGGCAATTTTCCGCGGGGCAGAAGCAATGTTTTTGACTCCCGCAGTTTTAGTATTCAGTAACTCGCACGGGACAGGAGAGATAACAACTTGGGAGATAAGTCTGTTAATATTTGTTTTGCCATACATACATTTATATTATAAGAGAGACAATACTTTAATTTGCTTTTATAAGTGATCTTGTCCATCTGTGCTATATATATAATATCTTGTACTTATATTATTGTTAATATATATAATATAATTTATATGTATATTTCTTAGTCCTAAGGGATAAATACTTTATTCTTGCTTGTGCCAATCATGTGGTTACACTGGTGACCCGCTCTATATTACAGCAATTCTAACATGACCCTAGACAACAAGTTTCTTAATGCTGTACAGGGTTACGAGCCGTAACGAACGATCTGGTAACAATGGCTGCCAGAGTGCCAGTGGTGATGGCTGTCAGAGTGCCAGTGGTGATGGCTGCCAGAGTGCCAGTGGTGATGGCTGCCAGAGTGCCAGTGGTGATGGCTGCCAGAGTGCCAGTGGTGATGGCTGCCAGAGTGCCAGTGGTGATGGCTGCGAGAGTGCCAGTGGTGATGGCTGCCAGAGTGCCAGTGGTGATGGCTGCCAGAGTACCAGTGGTGATGGCTGCCAGAGTGCCAGTGGGGATGACTGCCAGAGTGCCAGTGGTGATGACTGCGAGAGTGCCAGTGGTGATGGCTGCCAGAGTGCCAGTGGTGATGGCTGCCAGAGTGCCAGTGGTGATGGCTGCGAGAGTGCCAGTGGTGATGGCTGCCAGAGTGCCAGTGGTGATAGCTGCCAGAGTGCCAGTGGTGATGACTGCCAGAGTGCCAGTGGTGAAGACTGCGAGAGTGCCAGTGGGGAATGGCTGCCAGAGTGCCTGTGATGATGACTGCCAGAGTGCAATTGGTAATGGCTGCAAGAGTGCCAGTGGTGATGACTGCCAGAGTGACAGTGGTGATGACTGCCAGAGTGCCAATGGTAATGACTGACGAGATGCCAGTGGGGATGACAGCCAGAGTGCCAGTGGTGATAGCTGCCAGAGTGCCAGTGGTGATGGCTGCCAGAGTGCCAGTGGTGATGGCTGCTAGAATGCCAGTGGTGATGGCTACCAGAGTGCCAGTGGTGATGGCTGCCAGAGTGCCAGTGGTGATGGCTGCCAGAGTGCCATTGGTTGTGGCTGCCAGAGTGCCAGTGGGGAATGGCTGCCAGAGTTCCTGTGATGATGACTGCCAGAGTGCCATTGGTAATGGCTGCCAGAGTGCCAGTGGGGATGGCTGCCAGAGTGCAGATAAGATCCTCCACAGGACAAGGACGACCAGGAAGAGTGAAGAGACAAAGAGGCGACTCCTGAGCACAAGAGGCAACAGGGCCGCCAGACGGACAGAGACGCCACAGAGGGCCCCACAGGGACCTGAAAGGTAATCTGTGGCCTCTGGACTGAATGGTATTTACTTTACCCAATCCTCACGAAGCAGGAATTGGACTGCATCTGTGACATATACATGTAGTGTCATCCCTTAGATTCAGTGTTGTAACGTATCGGAAATTAAAGGAAGAAATAAGGAAACTCATAGTGGTGAGGGAGGTAGAGAGATGGACGGGAAGAGTGGTCTGGAGAAAGGGAAAGTTTTTGAATGAGAGAACATGAGAGGAGAAGGAATGAGGAAGAAAGGAGGAAAGTGTTAGAAAGTAAAGTAGGAAAGTAGAAGAGTAGAGTAGAAGAGTGTTGCCACCATCCATTAATATTTTAATTATAAGACAAGGAAGGGAACTTGTCTGTACAACAATATAATCTAATGTTATCCCGTATCAACTGTGAGCATGTAATCGTATAGTGAAGGATTTTACGTCATCATCGTCAGCAAGTACAGTTGAGAGACACTCCAGCTTCCAATATATCATAGAAAATCCAATATCTTGGGATCAGAATTAAAGACAATTTAAAAGCAAATTAATCAATTATATATTTACTTTTATGGGTATCATAATCAACCATTTCACTTGATGTTCAAATGTCAACATTAATTCAGAATTTGAGTCACAACACAAGAAATTGAGAACAACTACGGGTGACTGGCCCTGAAAATATAAGTTGAAAACTCAATATACTTACCCTTACAATTCACTCACCAAGGTCACTGAGGGAGGTGGTACGGCTGACAGTCCCCCACCCGGCCACAGACAGGCCTGGTCGTCCTGCTGGACCCTCTCTCTCTCTCGAGTAGTGATCTATCTGTCTGTCACTATTCTCCTCAGTGTCTCAAATACACAGTTCCACAGGTATTTATGGGGGAACCGGGAACTAAGCTCCGCCTTGCAAGGGATAGCCTCTGGCGATCTTCCCACCACACCTAGACAGCGGCTCGTTTGTTGGAAACTACACAACAGAAACCCGTCTGTAATTAACAGCTTAGCAGAAGCGAGGTCACCTCACAAGACCTGACCCCTGCTCAAACCTGACCCCTGACCCCTGCTCAACCTGTGGACATTACGTCTCGTAAAGTGTGACTTTATAATTGTTTTGGTCCGACAACCTGGCACCGCCGATATCCTGTGTGAATGAACTCTCATTGTATGTGAAAAAACACATATGGTGTTACAGTGTCATCTGTCAGATATAGTGTCACCTGTTACAGATACAGTGTCATCTGTCACAGATATAGTGTCATCTGTCACTAATAGTGTCATCTGTCACTGATAGTGTCATCTGTCACTGTCAGTGTCATTTATCACTGATATAGTGTCACTGTATGTCACTGATACAGTGTCATTTTGAAAAGGTTCCCTAGCTGCTGGAACTTATCACAGTTGAGTAAATATTGATGTAGGGAATGTTCACTTGGTCGCTTATGACAACTGCACTTCTGGCGTGTTGATCCCAATATCCCGCGTGTGTGGGCAGCTTAGTTGGTGACTGTGTGGTGTCCGTTCTCCTCACACTGGTGGTGTCCGTTCTCCTCACACTGGTGGTGTCCGTTCTCCTCACACTGGTGATGTCCGTTCTCCTCACACTGGTGGTGTCCGTTCTCCTCACACTGGTGGAGTCCGTTCTTCTCACACGGGTGGTGTCCGTTCTTCTCCTCATACTGGTGGTGTCCGTTCTTCTCCTCACACTGGTGGTGTCCGTTCTCCTCGCACTGGTGGTGTCCGTTCCTCCTCACACTGGTGGTGTCCGTTCTCCTCACATTGGTGGTGTCCGTTCTCTTCACACGGGTGGTGTCCGTTCTCCTCACACTGGTGGTGTCCGTTCTCCTCACACTGGTGGTGTCCGTTCTTCTCACACGGGTGGTGTTCCTTCTCCTCACACGGGTGGTGTCCGTTCTCCTCACACTGGTGGTGTCCGTTCTTCTCACACGGGTGGTGTTCCTTCTCCTCACACGGGTGGTGTCCGTTCTCCTCACACTGGTGGAGTCCGTTCTTCTCACACGGGTGGTGTCCGTTCTTCTCCTCATACTGGTGGTGTCCGTTCTTCTCCTCACACTGGTGGTGTCCGTTCTCCTCGCACTGGTGGTGTCCGTTCTCCTCACACTGGTGGTGTCCGTTCTCCTCACATGGTGGTGTCCGTTCTCTTCACACGGGTGGTGTCCGTTCTCCTCACACTGGTGGTGTCCGTTCTTCTCCTCACACTGGTGGTGTCCGTTCTTCTCACACGGGTGGTGTTCCTTCTCCTCACACGGGTGGTGTCCGTTCTCCTCACACTGGTGGTGTCCGTTCTCCTCACACTGGTGGTGTCCGTTCTCCTCACACGGGTGGTGTCCGTTCTCCTCACACGGGTGGTGTCCGTTCTCCTCACACTGGTGGTGTCCGTTCTTCTCCTCACACGGTGGTGTCCGTTCTTCTCCTCACACGGGTGGTGTCCGTTCTTCTCCTCACACGGGTGGTTCCGTTCTTCTCCTCACACGGGTGGTGTCCGTTCTTCTCCTCACACGGGTGGTGGTCCGTCTTCTCCTCACACTGGTGGTGTCCGTTCTTGTCCTCACACGGGTGGTGTCCCTTTTCTTCTCACACGGGTGGTGTTCCTTCTCCTCACACGGGTGGTGTCCGTTCTCCTCACACTAGTGGTGTCCGTTCTCCTCACACTGGTGGTGTCCGTTCTTCCTCACACTGGTGGTGTCCGTTCTTCTCCTCACACTGGTGGTGTCCGTTCTTCCTCACACGGGTGGTGTCCGTCTTCTCCTCCTCACCTGGTGGTGTCCGTTCTTCTCCTCACACTGGTGGTGTCCGTTCTTCTCCTCACACGGGTGGTGTCCGTTCTTCTCCTCACACGGGGTGGTGTCCGTTCTTCTCCTCACACGGGTGGTGTCCGTTCTCCTCACACTGGTGGTGTCCGTTCTTCTCCTCACACTGGTGGTGTCCGTTCTTCTCCTCACACGGGTGGTGTCCGTTCTCTCCTCACACGGGGGTGTCCGTTCTCCTCACACTGGTGTGTGTCCGTTCTCCTCACACTGGTGATGTCCGTTCTCCTCACACGGGGTGTTGTCCGTTCTCCTCACACTGGTGTGTCCGTTCTCCTCACACGGGTGGTGTCCGTTCCTCCTCACACTGGTGGTGTCCGTTCTCCTCACACGGGTGGTGTCCGTTCTCCTCACACTGGTGGTGTCCGTTCTCCTCACACTGGTGGTGGTCCGTTTCTCCTCACACTGGTGGTGTCCGTTCTCCTCACACTGGTGGTTCCCTGTTCTCCTCACACGGGTGGTGTCCGTTCTCCTCACACTAGTGGTGTCCGTTCTCCTCACACGGGTGGTGGTCCGTCTCCTCACACTGGTGGTGTCCGTTCTCCTCACACTGGTGGTGTCCGTTCTGTCGTGTGTTTGCTCTGTACCCTATAACATCTCCTCATGTCTCACTGTCACCACTGTGGAAATGCCCGACAGACCACTGGAACATTACCTAACACAGTGCACAGTTACAACCCATTAAGATTTTAATTTAGATTCAACAGAGGAGAAGGTGTTAAAGACATTGGGTGTAATCTTACTGAAGCGACCATACGAGTCATAAATACTCATACTCAACCTGTGTGAGTATTTATGAATGAGGTATTTATGAGGTTGAGTATAAATACTCAACCTCAACCAACTAAAATAGAAACGAGAAACCCTTGGTGGCCAGCCAGAGGCTGAGGGCCCGCGCAGGACTGTCACTGACAGTATACACTCTGTGTATGAGGCAGGTGGTCGGCTGTGATAGTGAGCACTGTATAACCCGCACCAACTATTGGCCCAGACTTGTTTTATAGTTGTTTTCAGTTGACTGGTGCTTGCTGGGATATTGATAACGACATTCTCCTTACGTGTTCCCGCTCCGCCCTGGAAACACAAACTGAAACTGTGTCCATTTTCCGCTTGTTACAACCGTAATAAAGTT
>WNGS01166293.1:1758-87946 GCA_020271785.1 Procambarus virginalis | reverse complement strand
CGCCGTCTCTGCATAAGATTTACCTGGCGAACGGGTACATTCTCGGAACCTTTTCCTGTAACACTCTGGAGTCAGCTTAAACGAGTGAAGCACTGCTCTCTTCACTGCATTATAATTGGTGCATTCTTCGAGGTCAAGCTTGTTGTTAGCCTCGCGAGCTTCACCTGTGAGCCTACCCTGGACCCGCTCCGCTCACTTTGCTCTTGGCCACTTCTTCAAAGTAGCTACCCTCTCGAAATGGTCAAAGAAGCCCTCAGCTTCATTAGGCACAAAGACCGGTAAATCGTACTCTCGTACTCGGCGGTCCTCCTGCTGTGGAGGTGCGGGTGGGGCTAGCCCAGGGGTGGGCAACCTCTGGCACGTGTTCCAAACTTGGCACGCCGATGACTTTCTCTGGCACGCAAGAGCATTCTGGAATTATGTAAAATAAAGAAAACCCTCTAATTTTCATAAAAGAAAAAAAATCCTCTGAAGATTTTTATTATGTTCATTGTCTCGTCACGCTTACCTCAAACATTGGCTTATTAAACTTATTGATTGGTATTAGAATAAACGTACGTATACTTTACTACAAAGTTTGTGTGTGCTATAATATTAACAGGAAATAAATAATTCTTTAAATACTCGCATTTCAGTAGAAGTAGGCTAATTCATTTCTCGTCACTGCACTTCACAAAGACAACACAATCCGTTATCATTGCAATTCATTGGAGTTACTCATCATATACTATTTTGACTTACTTTTGATCTTCCTTCTCTTCCATGCATATCAATATATTACTTATTTTAATTTCATGCCCTTTACAGATTGTACAGAATGTCACCACCACCAGCTAAGAAACGATGTCAGTCAAATGAAGAGGATATTAGAGAATTTAAGGAATACTGGACTGAAAAGTTTGGCATGATTAAGAAGGATGATAAAGCTTTATGCATTTTCTGTTCTGACACAGTTGTTTGTAGAACTTCTTCTGTAAAGAGACATTTTGAAAATGTTCATAAGAACTTAAGCAATAAAACTGAGGTGGAACAAAGAGAATTAATTTCTCGTGAACTGAGCAAGACAAAAACACAAGCTGAAACTTTTATGAATTATATTTCAGGTAGGCCCAATTCCAACTTAGTTGCTGCTAGTTTTGAAGTTTCAAAAGTTATTGGCCAACACGGAAAGCCTCTCTGTGATGGGGAGTATATTAAAGAAACTTGGCTAGAATGTGCACCTTTTCTTTTTGGCAACTTTTCAGAAAAGAAAAAGATTATTAAGCGCATTAAAGATTTGCCTGTGAGTAGGAAAACAGTTAAGGATAGGATACTTAAGTTGGAAAGAAATACAGCTGAACAATTGACAAAAGATTTGTCTTCATGCAAGTTTTTTTCTATTTGTGTTGATGAAAGTACAGACATTACATCATCAGCTAGGCTAGCCATATATTCTAGATTTTGTAGGGGTGATGAAGTATGTGAAGAGATGGTTGCTCTTGCATCACTACCTGAGCGTACTACCGGGGCTGAAATATGTAAAACAGTTGTGAACGAATTCTCTACTCGGCAAATTGACATTTCAAAAGTAGTATCCGTCACAACAGATGGTGCCCCAAACATGACTGGTGAGAAGGCAGGATTTGTAAATCTGTTTGCAAAAAGTGTTGGTCATCCACTGATTGGCTTCCATTGCATCATACATGAGGAGGCTTTATGTGCAAAAGCTGGCCTAAAGGAACTGCAAGAAGTGATGCAAACAGTTACCAAGGTTGTTAATTACATTTGTGGTCGGCCTTTAAATAAAAGACAATTTCAAACTCTACTGGATGAGGTAGAATCTGTGTATAAAGGACTGAAAATGTACAACCATGTTCGTTGGCTTAGCAGAGGCTTGGTTCTGAAACGATTTATTGAATGCTTAGATGAGATAAAGCTCTATTTGAACGACCAACAAGTGTCATACCATGAATTTTCTGACATCGTGTGGGTTTGAAAACGGATGTTTTTTGCAGATTTTTGTGAACATTTAAATGAATTGAATATTAAGTTACAGGGCTCTGGTAAGACACTTGATGTTATGTTTTGTTACATAAAAGCTTTTGAAATGAAGCTTAAAGTTTTTAAGAGGGATGTAGAGAATGAGAGATTTAGATACTTTCCAAACCTAAAGAGGTACATCAGTGATCTAAAAGATGACAGAACAGACAACAAATGTCTTCAAAAGCTGTTTGTAAACATTATCGAGTCAATAGTTTGGCAGTTCTCTACAAGATTTGCTAAATTCAGAGAACTGGAAGACACAGTAAAGTTCATCAAGTTTCCAGACAGCATCAAAATGGATGAACTAAACTTGCAAATGTTTTCATGGATGATTTTTAGATGCAATTGATTGAATTTCAGAGTAGCTCAATTTGGAAGCAGAAATTTGTTGACCTTAGAGTTGACTTGGAAAATATTGAAAGAGAGAGATTAGAGATGAAAGTAACAAAGAGAAATGCGGAAAACGAAGTATTAAGGACTTGGAATACTATTCCAGAAAATTATGTTTGTTTAAAAAACCTTGCAACAGCATTGCTAACCATGTTTTCGTCTACATATGCTTGCGAATCTTTGTTCTCAATTATGAACTTTGTTAAGTCTCGTAACAGGAGTAGCATGACAGATGAAACTAGCGCTGCATGCATTTCTCACAATGTTACTAAATATAAACCCGATGTAAAATCTCTGTCATCAGTTATGCAGCAGCAGAAGTCTCACTGACAGTATATAAAAGGAGTCAACAAGTTTTTTATCTGTTGTATTCTATTAAAGTCACAAAAGCTTAAAGGCTGTTGAAATGTACTTCTGAAGGTTAAATAATTTTTTTTCTGTTTTTTTTATACTATGTTTTACTGCACTGAGGTAATTTATTATTTTTTCGTTTAAAAAGTTCTTAAGAGATACCAAATATGTTCTAAAAAAAATGGTTGGCACGTGGAAAAAGTTTGTCAGAGACTTGGCTGATTTTGGCACGCACTCTCAAAAAGGTTGCTCACCCCTGGGCTAGCCCTAGTTCTGCCCGCTTCAGCTCAACCTCTCTGTTGGCTTCAGTCTCTTGCTGCTTCAGCTTGGCTTCCAGCTCGCGCTACTCCCGTCTCAGCTGTGCTTCTCGTTCTTCACGCTTCAGCTGTGTTTCTTCTCTCCTCAGCTGTGCTTCTTCTCTCCTCAACTGTGCTTATCGTTCTTCACGTTTCAGCTGTGCTTCTCGTTCTTCACGCTTCAGCTGTGCTTCGTGCTCACCCTCTTCCCTGCGCAGCTGTGCCTCCAGCTGCAGCTTCATCATCTCCAGCTTGTCGCTGCGCCAGCTGCCGCTGGATCCCCTACTGCTTCCACCAATGCTTAAATTCTCCCTTGCACTGGCAGGTGTCTGTGGCCATTCCTCCCTTGAAACCTCATCTCAGGCCTTGAGCTGTGCCACAATCTCAAGCCTCCTTTCTCCCACTTTGGAGGATCTCAACTGGATTCCAAAGTGGTCAGCTAATAACTGCAACTGCGCCTCGGTGCAATCCTCTAGCACCTGTTCATCCCTGATGTCAATAAACCTTGCTACCTTCTCGTCCTCCATACTTGTGTTATGAGTGAATACCTGTTACCTGTACCTAATACCTTTTGCCACTATCAAGCACCACAATCGTAATCGTAATCCTGGCGAGGTCGCCAATGTCGGGGTGTCTCTCGCCGTCTCCAGCCAGTCACTCTCGCCCCCACGGGTCTGCACTCGATCCTCACGGTGCCACTGTTCACCAGGAGAGTCTCTCAGTCTTTCTCCGGCTGGCCTCGTAGCCTAAAGACGAGTGAGAACACAATCACTTCACTTGATCATGTGCCCGCCCCGACAGAGGGCTCTACCGCTCACTATAGGTCGCCAACTGGTGTTTACCGTGTCCAGTAACACTTCAGTTGAATAGTAGTAATATAGTAGTGGCCCCAGGGAATACTAATCAATTTGGTAACAGGTAAGTATATGTTTAAATCACTCACTCTTAGATAGTCTCAATAGCAACAAGGTAATGGAGGGCTGACACAAACACGGTGGTGGTTTTGTAGTTTACTTAAAAGATCAAAGAATCACAACTCTGCAGCAACAACATGGCAAAGGAATAAATGAGCAGCCTTCTCTCCGTCTCTTCACAATTTTGGAACACTCCGGGAATGCAACCCGGCCTCGCAAATTCGTATAAACAATATTGACTTATTAAATATGTGCGTAGGTGATATACTTAACATAATAGTTTCCCTTGAAAAGCTTCATAGAAAACACCGACCTTACCTAACCTACTTAGTATGTTAAGATAAGCATCTTATTGCTTCGTAATTACAATTTTTACCTAACCTATATCTATAATAGGTTAAGTAACAATTGTAATTATGAAGCTATAAGATGCTTATTTTAACATACTAAGTAGGTTAGGTAAGTTCGGTGTTTTCTATGAAGCTTTTCAAGGGAAACTATTATGTTTAGAATGTCACCTACAGAGGTAACTAATAAGTCAATATTGACTATACGAAAGTGCGAGGACGGGTTGGGGAATGTCAACACTCCCAGTTGACGTGCGTTCCCACGCTCCACATACAGTGTTATCGAACTTTTGACAAATCGCGAGATGCCACGCCCACTCACACTCCTCACTATACTCATACTATTGGCGTGAGGCGCCTATTCTTCCCTCGTATTCACAGTATATCACAACACTGGCATAATCACAGTTAATTAACCACTAGACATATGAACATATTATTTAATAACTCCAGTACATATAGTTCACTTTATCAATATTTATAATAACGAGGTAACTCTAGGCACACAGCCTTACACTATCAAATTGTATATTTATATATATAACCTCTGGCACGAACTTATAATATAAATGACAGGTAAATATAAATGTCCTCGTCACAGTAATCTCTTCATCAAACCACAGGTGCAATCACACACCATATATATACCTCGTGAGAGCTCTATAGCATCTCCCTTCACAACTGTGTCTTACTAGAAACACTGACATTGGTGAGCCCAGCTCACGACATAGAAGATACTCTGGCTAATCACTAACTAAAGGGGAATGGGAGGGAAAACTGAATTACCTACTTCCACCATAATTGCTGTGGACTCGTCCTCTGTTGAGGGTTGAATTGAAGCTCCTGGTCCCGGCTCACGACTTGCTGTAAGGAACACCACACACACACACTGATGCTCTTCCCAGGACCTCAACCAACACCCAAAAAGTGCATCATCTTCGTACTGCTTCTTTCTGCAGGCTCCGTGCTCCTCCACAACCTCTTGAAGAGTTGGAGTCAGTCTCCTGGCCGTCGTCTCCTCCTCACAACTACGTCTGCAGTCCTTACTCCCGGCTGCAGTCGTTCGTATTCTCAGCTAGTTTGTTCTTCTTCTTCCTCACGGTGAACTGGCCCAGCCGCTACGTCATCACCCGACTGGTGAAACTGTACAGTCGTCCCTGACGTCACTACCCAGGCTACATTCTTGCTAAGCACCTGTCACTGGAGCACTTGTTGCTCGTTTCCCGTCAATTCCTTCTTCTGTCCGCCTCATGGAGTTCAGGAAGACCTCACAAGATGCTTGCAGACCATTGGTGATGCATATTCACCGGAGAGGGGCGAATACTGTCAGACTGACAGGACCTCCCTATCGCACGTCCGCCCTTGACGACGTGTCGTATCTAACTCCTGGCGCCACGGGGGCGCACGGCCCGGACCTACCTCCACTTGTGACATCACACTTGCCCGGGGCGTTTCTCATTGGCTCCCTGTACCACGTCACCGTTCTTGGCCAATCTGGTGCCACTGACGTCATAACATTTTGGCGCGAAAACGTACGAGTCGGGACCATCTTGGCGTTCAAAAGGGCCTAAGCCACAGGCCAAAACACTCTTCTTTAGTTAATTTCTCTCTTATGCGAGAACGCCTCATGCTCCCACATATGTCAATTTGTTCTCTGGAAGGCAGAGAACGTTCGGGTAAATTAGATATGACTCTTACAGCTGGCGTGGGAGAAATATAAGGGGGGGGGGGAACACCGTCACACACCCCATCAATATTTTCCAGTTTCCAGAACAACTTCTTATGTGGAACTCTGTCCAAAGCCTTTTTTTAGGTCCAGATAGATCAGTCAACCCAACAATCTCTTTCCTGTAATATCTCTGTTGCTGGATCACAGAAATTCGATACACAGGATCTACCAGATCGAAAACCATACTGACTGTCTGATATTATATCATTTCTCTCCAGGTGTTCTACCCATTTAGTTTTAATTATTTTTTCCAATATTTTGACTATTACACTTGTCAATGATACAGGTCTATAATTAAGGGGGTCTTCCCTGCTTCCACTTTTGTGGATTGGAACTATGTTGGCCTTTTTCCACACATCAGCTACAACTCCTGTAAACAGGGATGCCTGAAAGATCAGTTGAAGTGGAATGCTGAGCTCAGGTGCACATTCTCTCAGAACCCATGGTGAAACTCATCTGGACCAACTGCTTTGTTCTTATTTAGCTCCTTGAGCATTTTTTCCACTTCGTCTCTAGACACCTCTATGTGCTCTATGTTGTTCTCTGGAAATCTTATTGTGTCTGGTTCCCTGAAGATTTCATTTTGTACAAACACACTTTGGAACTTTTCGTTTAATGTTTCACACATTTCCTTTTCATTTTCCGTGAATCTATTTCCCATTTTTAAAATCTGAATATTATCCTTTACCTGCAATTTGTTGTTTATGAATTTATAGAATAGACCTGGTTCTGTTTTACATTTGTCTGCAATCCCTTTTTCAAAATTTCTTTCTGCCTCTCTCCTCACTGCCGTGTAGTTGTTTCTCGCATCTTTGTATCGCTTGTATGTTTGGGGGTTTGGCCTCTTCCTGTATTGATTCCATTTTTGTGTCTTTTGGTCTCTGGGCCTCTCGCATTTTCTGTTGAACCAATCCTGTTTCCTAGTTCTGCATCTCTGTTTTGGTATACATTTTTTTGTGCCTTTATCATATATTTCACAAAACTTGACATACATCTCATTCACTTCCTAGCCTAGCAACAAGTCTGTCCAATTATACTCACTAAAATTTTTTCTAAGGTTGCCATAATGTCCTCTCCTAAAGTCAGGTTTATCGATTGCATCAACCTTCTTATTTTCTTCCAGATTATAACACATTGCATACTTTATTCCCAAAAAGACACGGTCACTTTTACCCAAGGGAGGAATGTACTAAATGTCAAACATTTCTTCCTCCTTCCTGGCAAATATCAAATCTAGCATGGAGGGAACGTCCCCTTCCCTCAACCTCGTAGCTTGTTTAACATGTTCATACAAGAATGTTTTCAGGATGAGGTCTACAAATTTACAGGTCCAAAAATCTGTTTTAGCTTCATATGCTTCCCAGTCTATGGAATTCAAGTTGAAGTCGCCGACTATCAACAGTCGTGATCTATCGTTATCCGCTCTCGCTATGATCTCTCTCATTATTGTTATAAGACCTTCACGTTTACTATCTAGCTCCTCCTATGACCATGTGCTGCTTGGCGGTGGACTATATGCATTTATGATCATTAGTTTATCATCCTCATGGCAGATCTCTAGTGCTATTATTTCAACTTCTTGTGGATTGGCAGTCATTATTTCGTTCACCTTTAGGTGTTCTTTCACCAGCACAGCAACGCCACCGCCTTTCCTAATTTTTCTGTCTCGTCTCCAAATTGAGTAGCCCCTTGGGAATATGACCTCATATCAAATAACATCTTCAAGTTTTATCTCCGTGAGTGCAAGAATGTCTGGTGTCTGCACCTGTATTACGTCACTTAACTCCAGTATCTTCGATCTTATTCTATCTATGTTGGTGTATGCAATCTTCAGGAACTTTTTCGCCGTCTTCTTATTTTTCACTCCCCTTCTCTTTAATGATTTTGTTGGTTTGCCTTTATGTACCACTTTACTGGTCTGCCTACCCCAATCACTTTTTTAGAAAAAAGAATTGATTTCTTCTTCATTCCTGCTCTCATTTAAACGTTTTGCCTCGGCGAGGTTCAGTTTCAGCTTCTCCCTATCTTCTTTTGAAAGATCTCGTCTTAATGACCACACTTTCCCATCCTCATCACTTTGTAATTTTCTAGCATTCCTTAATACTTCTTCCATCTGTTTGGCACCATTTAGGGTGATTCTCAAAGGTCGGTCTTTCCCTTTTACATATCTGCCTATTCTCCTGTAGTCGCACACATTCTCTATGGTTGTAAGACCTTCCACGAAGCCAATAATTTTATCAACTACTTTTGCTTCTTCTACAGCTCTTTCTGACCAAGGTGTTATCTCCTTTTTCTTTGCAGCCAAACATTAACAGGGACTGCTTCTTCAATTTTTTCCTTCTCCTTGGCCACTTGTGCATAGGTGAGTTGCATATCTTTCTTGCACTGTTCTATTCCCTGTGTAACTTCCTCCATCTGTGCTGACAAAAGCTGTTTCTCCTGTTGAATTTCCTTACCTAAACTATTCTAGTCATTTATGTTTAAATCTATTTGAACTTCTTCCATTGCTATTTTTAAGAGTTTATTTTCTTCTTACATGGCTTTGCTATTTAAATGGTCATTACTTTCTTTCAATTTACTAATTATTTCTACATGAGAGTTCACTATAGTATCTAATTTTACCAACTTGTTGTATAGACTGGTGATATCAATGCTTTCTTCATTGAATCCAGCAAAATCAAAGTCTGTTTTGTATTTCTTCTTACCGGCGGCCATCTTGAATGTTCTTTTCTGCACTGGAAACACAAGAGCAACTTTTTTCTCATCCAATTTTTCACTTCCCTTGGCACATTCCTGTTATCTCACCTATTTTTCAAAAGCACTATACCTTTATGTTCTCTGGGACACCACTCACTATCATCATCCTGTACTACATTACTTAGGATTGTTGAAATATGCTGGAGCTCCTCTTGTCTGCCTCTTGGGAAAGAACTTAAGAACATAAGAACATAAGAACAAAGGCAACTGCAGAAGGCCTATTGGCCCATACGAGGCAGCTCCTATTTATAACCACCCAATCTCACTCATATACATGTCCAACCCATGCTTGAAACAATCGAGGGACCCCACCTCCACAATGTTACGCGGCAATTGGTTCCACAAATCAACAACCCTGTTACTGAACCAATATTTACCTAAGTCTTTCCTAAATCTAAACTTATCCAATTTATACCCATTGTTTCGCGTTCTGTCCTGTGTTGATACTTTTAATACCCTATTAATATCCCCTTTGTTATGTCCATTCATCCACTTGTAAACCTCTATCATGTCACCCCTAACTCTTCGCCTTTCCAGTGAATGCAACTTAAGCTTTGTTAATCTTTCTTCATATGAAAGATTTCTAATTTGGGGAATTAACTTAGTCATCCTACGCTGGACACGTTCAAGTGAATTTATATCCATTCTATAATATGGCGACCAAAACTGAACTGCATAATCTAAATGGGGCCTAACAAGAGCAAGATATAGCTTGAGAACCACACCAGGTGTCTTGTTACTTACGCTGCGATTAATAAATCCGAGTGTCCGATTTGCCTTATTACGAACATTCATGCATTGATCTTTTTGTTTTAAATTCTTACTAATTATAACTCCCAGATCCCTTTTGCAATCCGACTTCGCAATCTCAACACCATCTAGCTCGTATCTTGTAACTCTATCATCATTACCTAGCCTCAGAACTTTACATTTATCAGCATTAAACTGCATCTGCCAATCCTTTGACCATTTCAATACCCTATCTAGATCAACTTGAAGTGATAGTGAGTCCTCCTCCGAATTAATTTCCCTACCGATTTTCGTATCATCGGCAAATTTGCAAATGTTGCTACTCAAACCTGAATCTAAATCATTTATATATATTATAAACAACAGAGGTCCCAAGACAGAGCCTTGAGGCACTCCATTTACAACATTTTCCCACTCTGACTTGACTCCATTTATACTAACTCTCTGTTTCCTTTGGTATAGCCATGCCCTAATCCAGCTTAATATAGCACCCCCAATACCATGAGCCTCTATCTTTTTAATCAGTTTTTCATGTGGCACTGTATCAAAAGCTTTGGTAAAGTCAAGGTACACAACATCACAATCCTTACCACTATCAACTGCCTCAACTATGTTAGAATAAAAAGATAACAAATTTGTTAAACATGAACTGCCATTTATAAAACCATGTTGCGACTCAATTATTAATTTATGTTTTTCAAGATGAAGACGAATTTTATTTGCTATTATAGATTCGAGTAACTTTCCCACAACAGACGTTAGGTCGATAGTTAGACGCAAGTGATCTATCTCCTTTCTTGAAAACTGGTATCACATTAGCAACTTTCCAAAACTCTGGCACTCTGCCTGACTCTATTGATTTATTAAATATGATTGACAGTGGGTCACAAAGCTCCTCTTTGCATTCTTTCAGCACCCTGGCAAACACTTCATCCGGCCCTGGGGATTTGTTTGGTTTGAGTTTTACTATTTGTTTATGAACATCCTCCCTGGTAACTGCTAAACTCGTCAACCTGTCCTCGTCCCCACCCACATAGACTTGTTCGGCTGAAGGCATATTGTTAAGTTCCTCTTGGGATAAGACTTTTTTTTAGACTTTTAACGATAAGATGTGTGTGTTTGTGGTTATCTTGAGGTTATCTTGAGATGATTTCGGGGCTTTTTAGTGTCCCCGCTGCTCAATCCTCTACCAGGCCTCCACCCCCAGGAAGCAGCCCATGACAGCTGACTAACACCCAGGTACCTATTTTACTACTAGGTAACAGGGGCATAGGGTGAAAGAAACTCTGCCCATTGTTTCTCGCCGGCACCTGGGATCGAACCCAGGACCACAGGATCACAAGTCCAGCGTGCTGTCCGCTCGGCCGACCGGCTCCCGGTCACACACACAGATTTCTGTGTGTGTGTGTGTGTGTGTGTGTGTGTACTCACCTATTTGTACTCACCTATTGTGTGTGTGTGTGTGTGTGTGTGTGTGTGTGTGTGTGTGTGTACTCACCTATTTGTACTCACCTATTTGTGTGTGTGTGTGCATATTCACCTAGTTGAATTCACCTAGTTGTGTTTGCGGGGGTTGAGCTTTGTTCTTTTGGCCCGCCTCTCAACTGTCAATCAACTGTTTACTAACTACTTTTTTTTCCACACCACACACACACACACACACACACACACACACCCCAGGAAGCAGCCCGTGACAGCTGACTAACTCCCAGGTACCTATTTACTGCTAGGTAACAGGGGCATTCAGGGTGAAAGAAACTTTGCCCATTTGTTTCTGCCTCGTGCTGGAATCGAACCTGCGCCACAGAATTACGAATCATGCGCGCTATCCACCAGGTTAGCAGGCCCCCTCGTATGTGTGTGTGTGTGTGTACTCACCTAGTTTTACTCACCCAGTTGTGTTTGATGGGGTTGAGCTCTGGCTCTTTGGTCCCGCCTCTCAACCGTCAATCAACAGGTGTACAGATGCCTAAGCCTATTGGGCTCTATCATATCTACACTTGAAACTGTGTATGGAGTCAGCCTCCACCACATCACTTCCTAATGCATTCCATTTGTCAACCACTCTGACACTAAAAAAGTTCTTTTTAATATCTCTGTGGCTCATTTGGGCACTCTGTTTCCACCTGTACTCACCTATATGTACTCACCTATATGTGTCTGCAGGATCGAGCATTGACTCTTGGATCCCGCCGTTCGAGCATCAGTTGTTTACAGCAATGACTCCTGTCCCATTTCCCTATCATACCTGGTTTTAAAATTATGAATAGTATTTGCTTCCACAACCTGTTCCTTGAGTGCATTCCATTTTCCCACTACTCTCACGCTAAAAGAAAACTTCCTAACATCTCTGTGACTCATCTGAGTTTCCAACTTCCATCCATATCCCCTCGTTCTGTTACTATTCCGTGTGAACATTTCGTCTATGTCCACTCTGTCGATCCCTCTGAGTATTTTATACGTTCCTATCATGTCCCCCCTCTCCCTTCTTCTTTCTAGTGTCGTAAGGCACAGTTCCCTCAGGCGCTCCTCATACCCCATCCCTCGTAGCTCTGCGACGAGTCTCGTTGCAAACCTCTGAACCTTTTCCAGTTTCATTATATGCTTCTTCAGATGAGGACTCCATGATGAGGCGGCATACTCTAAGACTGGCCTCACGTAGGCAGTGTAAAGCGCCCTAAATGCCTCCTTACTTAGGTTTCTGAATGATGTTCTAACTTTTGCCAGTGTAGAGTACGCTGCTGTCGTTATCCTATTTATATGTGCCTCAGGAGATAGATTAGGTGTTACGTCCACACCCAGGTCTCTTTCGCACGTCGTCACAGGTAGGCTGTTCACATTTTGAGGCTTTGAGGCAAGGGGACCTGTGTCCCCTTGTGCGTGTGCCCCTTGTGTTAAATAGCCTGTCTTTATCTACCCTATCAATTCCCTTCAGAATCTTGAATGTGGTGATCATGTCCCCCCCTAACTCTTCTGTCTTCCAACGAAGTGAGGTTTAATTCCCGTAGTCTCTCCTCGTAGCTCATACCTCTCAGCTCGGGTACTAGTCTGGTGGCAAACCTTTGAACCTTTTCCAGTTTAGTCTTATCCTTGACTAGATATGGACTCCATGCTGGGGCTGCATACTCCAGGATTGGCCTGACATATGTGGTATACAAAGTTCTGAATGATTCTTTACACAAGTTTCTGAATGCCGTTCGTATGTTGGCCAGTTATCCTCTTAATATGTGCTGCAGGAGACAGGTATGGCGTGATATCAACCCCAAGTCTTTTTCTTTCTCTGACTCCTGAAGAATTTCCTCTCCCAGATAGTACCTTGTATCTGGCCTCCTGCTTCCTACACCATTACATTACATTTGGTTGGGTTAAACTCTAACAACCATTTGTTCGGCCATTCCTTCAGTTTGTCTAGGTCTTCTTGAAGCCTCAAACAGTCTTCTTCTGTTTTAATCCTTCTCATAATTTTGGCATCGTCCGCAAACATTGAGAGAAATGAATCAATTCCCTCCGGGAGATCATTTACATATATCAGAAACAAGATAGGACCGAGTACAGAGCCCTGTGGGACTCAACTGGTGACTTAACGCCAATCGGAGGCCTCACCCCTCACCGTAACTCTCTGCTTCCTATTGTTTAGGTACTCCCTTATCCACTGGAGCACCTTACCAGCTACACCTGCCTGTCTCTCCAGTTTATGTAGCAGCCTCTTATGCGGCACTGTGTCAAAGGCTTTCCAACAATCCAAGAAAATGCAATCCGCCCAGTGTGTGTGTGTGTACTCACCTAGTTGTGCTTGCGGGGGTTGAGCTCTGGCTCTTTGGTCCCGCCTCTCAACCGTCAATCAACATGTGTACAGGTTCCTGAGCCTATTGGGCTCTATCATATCTACACTTGAAACAGTGTATGGAGTCAGCCTCCACCACATCACTTCCTAATGCATTCCATTTTTCAACCACTCTGACACTAAAAAAGTTCTTTCTAATATCTCTGTGGCTCATTTGGGCACTCAGTTTCCACCTGTGTCCCCTAGTGCGTGTGCCCCTTGTGTTAAATAGCCTGTCTTTATCAACCCTGTCGATTCCCTTGAGAATCTTGAATGTGGTGATCATGTCCCCCCTAACTCTTCTGTCTTCCAACGAAGTGAGGATTCCATCCTGTGTGTGTGTGTGTGTGTGTGTGTACTCACATATTTGTGCTTGCGGGGGTTGAGCTTTGGCTCTTTGGTCCTGCCTCTCAACTGTCAACCAACTGGTGTACAGATTCCCGAGCCTACTGGGCTCTGTCATATCTACATTTGAAACTATGTATAGAGTCAGCCTCCACCATATCACTGCCTAAAGCATACCATCCGTTAACTACTCTGACACTGAAAAAGTTCCTTCTAACATCTCTGTGGCTCATGTGGGTACTCAGTTTCCACCTGTATCCCCTTGTTCGCGTCCCACCAGTGTTGAATAGTTTGTTCTTGTTTACCCGGTCGATTCCTCTGAGGATTTTGTAGGTTGCGATCATGTCTCCCCTTACTCTTCTGTCTTCCAGTGTCATAAGGTACATTTCCCGCAGCCTTTCCTCGTAACTCATGCCTCTTAGTTCTAGGACTAGTCTAGTGGCATACGTTTGTACTTTTTCCAGCTTCGTCTTGTGCTTGACAAGGTACGGGCTCGATGCTGGGGCCGCATACTCTAGGATTGGTCTTACATAAGTGGTGTACAAGATTCTGAATGACTCCTTACACAGGTTCCTGAACGCTCTTCTGATGTTAGCCAGCCTCGCATATGCCGCAGACGTTATTCTTTTTATGTGGGCTTCAGGAGACAGGTTTGGTGTGATATCAACTCCTAGATCTTTCTCTCTGTCCGTTTCATTAAGTACTTCATCTCCTATTCTGTATCCTGTGTCTGGCCTCCTGTTCCACTGCCTAGTTTCATTGCTTTGCATTTATTCGGGTTGAACTTCAACAGCCATTTGTTGGACCATTCACTCAGTCTGTCTATGTCATCTTGTAGCCTCCTACTATCGTCCTCAGTTTCAATCCTCCTCATAATTTTTGCATCATCGGCAAACATTGAGAGAAACGATTCGATACCCTCTGGGAGATCATTTACATATACCAGAAACAGTATAGGTCCAAGGACTGACCCCTGCGGGACTCCACTCGTAACGTCTCGCCAATCTGAGACCTCACCCCTCACACTGACTCGTTGTCTCCTGTTGTTTAGGTCAGGGGTCTCCAAACTATGGCCCGCGGGCCACATCCGGCCCGTCACATAATTTCATCCGGCCCGCCAAACAAATCCCTGTGTGGTGGCCTTGAAAAAATAATTATCGTACGAATGGCATCGCAGAATTATTCAAAGCTGGGGCTGCTGACTGGTGGCGCTCAGCCCGAGTCAGTTTTCCTCTCTCTCGATAGTGTGACGCACAGATACTAGTACTGGTAGGTATGTGTTGTGCATTACAACCAATCAGCTGTGTATAACTGTATATTGTGGGGATGGAGGGCGAGTGGGGCTTCGCTGCTTCTGTTTCAGGGAGCACAAACACTGTACAATATTCTTTTCTCTGTACTTTGACAATACCTTTATCTTAGTTATACAAAATAGCAATAATACTATTGTAGCCAAAAATATTGCATGTTTAAAATAGTTAAAATGGTAACCATTAAGTTTATCAACGAAAGCTGTTGCCATAATATTTACCACTTTATAATAATATGCTATGCTTTTTAACACCACATACAAGCTGTTTTTTTCCTGTTCACATCAGTTCACAGCATGCACACCACAACAACTGGAGAGGACATTTTCAATGAAGTAAGTAAAACTATGACAGAATATAACCTGGAATGGAAACAAGCGCAGTGTGTGACAATTGATGGAGGAAAGAATATGTCTGGGACAAAGAAGGGTTTGGTTGGGCAAATTACAACAGCTTGTGAGGTTGGAGGATTCTCAAAACCCATTTTTTTGCATTGCCTTATCCATCAACAAGCATTGTGCCTAAAATATGTTGATATGTCTTGTGTCATGAAACCTGTTGTTTCTGTGGTTAATTTCATTAGATCTCATGCACTCAACCATCGCCAGTTCCGTGATTTCTTGAAATAAATTGATGCGGAGTTTGTTGACTTGCCTTATTATACAGCAGTTAGATGGCTTAGTTGTGGAAAGGTTTTGCTGCATTTCTTTGAGCTCAGATTAGAAATTGATTTATTTCTCAGAGAAAAATAAACCTCAGCCATTATTATCAGAATGTGAATGGATTTGGAAATTGGCATTTTTTGCAGATATGACAGGTCATATGAATAACTTGAATCTGAAATTGCAAGGCAAAACAAATTTGATCAGTGACTACTTTGTTCATGTCAAGGCATTCAGAGCAAAACTTGCGCTACTTGAAGGCCAGGTGAAGGTTAAGAATTTTGCTCATTTTCCATGTTGTGAAAAATTTCATGCAGAAAGTAAAGTTGAATTTCCTTTTTCATTTGCAAATGAAATAATTTCAGATTTGAAAAAAGTTTCAGAAGCGATTTGCTGACCTTGATGCCAAAGCAAATGAAATCAGGCTCTTTCATAATCCATTTGACTGCAATGCTGAAAATCTTCCAACTCAATTTCAAATGGAAATTATTGATCTCCAGGCAGATGACAGACTGAAAGATAAGTATAGAGAAGGAAATCTGATTGAGTTTTATAAATGCCTGCAGCCAGATCAGTTTCCAAATTTGATAAAGTTTGCTTGTAGTTTTGTGTCCATTTTTGGTTCAACATACTTGTGTGAACAAACATTTTCCAAAATGAAGTATGTGAAATCTAACTATCGAGCAAATTTGTCTGATGATCACTTGAAATCAATTCTTACAATTGGCTCATCTAATCTGGAACCTGATTTTAATGAAATTTTGAAGTCAAAACGACAGTATCATTCGTCACACTAATTTGGTTGCATAAAACTAAAGGCAGGAATCTATTTAGTTTACCCTAATTTTTTCCAAAAAGATATGTTTTAATTTTTCCATGTTTATACTTTAATATTTGAGGAAATTAAATTGCTGGCACTGATTTTTTTTTCATTTTTTATTCCTTCGGCCCGCATAAATATGGGAAATATATAATGTGGCCCTTACATTGAAAAGTTTGGAGACCCCTGGTTTAGGTACTCCTGTATCCAACGGAGTACCTTTCCTTTCACTCCAGCCTGCATCTCCAGCTTTTTCACTAGCCTCTTGTGTGGCACTGTATCAAAGGTTTTCTGACAATCCAAAAATATGCAGTCTGCCCACCCTTCTATTTCTTGCCTTATTTCTGTTGCCTGGTCGTAGAATTCCAGTAACCCTGTGCGGCAGGACCAGCCATCCCTGAATCCATGTTTGTGGTGTGTTACAAAGTTCTTTCGCTCCAGATGCTCCACTAGCTTTTTTCGCACAATCTTCTCCATCAGCTTGAATAGTATGCAGGTTAGGGACACTGGCCTGTAGTTCAGTGCCTCCTGTCTATCCCCGTTCTTGTATATCGGGACTACGTTAGCTGCTTTCCAAATATCTGGCAGCTCCCCTGTTGCTAGTGACTTGTTATACACTATGGAGAGTGGTAGGCACAGTTCTTCTGCTCCTTCCTTTAGTATCCAAGGGGAGATTCCATCTGGGCCTATAGCCTTTGTCACATCCAACTCTAGTAAACACTTCCTTACTTCCTCGCTGGTAATCTCATACTCTTCCAGTGGTTCCTGGTTAGCTATTCCCTCTCTTATCTCTGGAATTTCTCCTTGCTCTAAGGTGAAGACCTCCTGGAATTTCTTATTCAGTTCCTCATACACTTCCTTGTCATTTGTAGTGAATCATTCCGCCCCTATCCTTAATGTGTGTTTTGTGTGTGTGTGTGTGTGTGTGTGTGTGTGTGTGTGTGTGTGTGTGTGTGTGTGTGTGTGTGTGTGTGTGTGTGTGTGTGTGTGTGTGTGTGTGTGTGTGTGTGTGTGTGTACTCACCTAGTTGTGCTTGCGGGGGTTGAGCTCTGGCTCTTTGGTCCCACCTCTCAACCGTCAATCAACAGGTGTATAGGTTTCTGAGCCTATCGGGCTCTATCATATATACACTTGAAACTGTGTATGGAGTCAGCCTCCACCACATCACTTCCTAATGCATTCCATTTGTCAACCATTCTGACACTAAAAAAGTTCTTTCTAATATCTCTGTGGCTCATTTGGGCACTCAGTTTCCACCTATGTCCCCTAGTGCGTGTGCCCCTTGCGTTAAATAGCCTGTCTTTATCAACCCTGTCGATTCCCTTGAGAATCTTGAATGTGGTGATCATCTCCCCCCTAACTTTTCTGTCTTCCAACGAAGTGAGGTTTAATTCCCGTAGTCTATCCTCGTAGCTCATACCTCTCAACTCGGGTACTAGTCTGGTGGCAAACCTTTGAACCTTTTCCAGTTTAGTCTTATGCTTGACTAGATTTGGACTCCACGCTGGAGCCGCATACTCCAGGATTGGTCTGACATATGTGGTGTATAATGTTTTGAAAGATTCCTTACACAAGTTTCTAAAGGCCGTTCTTATGTTAGCCAACCTGGCATATGCTGCTGATGTTATCGCCTTGATATGAGCTTCAGGGGACAGTTCTGGCATGATATCAACCCCCAGGTCTTTGTCTCTCTCTGACTCTTGAAGTATTTCATCTCCCAAATGACACCTTGTATCTGGTCTCCTGCTTCCTACCCCTATCTTCATTACATTACATTTGCTTGGGTCAAACTCTAACAGCCATTTGTTTGACCATTCCTGCCGCTTGTCCAGGTCTTCTTGAAGCCTCAAGCTGTCCTCCTCTGTCTTAATCCTTCTCATAATTTTGGCGTCGTCAGCAAACATTGAGAGGCATGAGTCTATACCCTCTGGGAGATGATTTAGGTATATCAGAAACAGGATAGGTCCAAGCACAGAGCCCTGTGGGACTCCACTGGTGACTTCACGCCATTCTGAGGTCTCACCCCTCACTGTAACTCTCTGCTTCCTATTGCTTAGGTACTCCCTTATCCACTGGAGCGCCCTGCCAGTTACTCCTGCCTGTTTCTCCAGCTTATGCATCAACCTTTTATGGGGTACTGTGTCGAAGGCTTTCCGACAGTCCAAAAAATGCAGTCCGCCCATCCTTCTCTTTCTTGCTTAATCTTTGTCACCAGATCGTAGAATTCTATGAAGCCTGTAAGGCAAGTTTTACCCTCCCTGAACCCATGTTGATGGGTTGTCACGAAGTCTCTTCTCTCCAGATGTGTTACTAGGTTTTTTTCTCACAATCTTCTCCATCACCTTGCATGGTATACAAGTTAAGGACACTGGTCTGTAGTTCAGTGCCTCTTGTCTGTCACCCTTTTTGTATATTGGTACTACATTAGCAGTCTTCCATATTTCTGGTAGGTCTCCCGTTTCCAGTGACCTACTATACACTATGGAGAGTGGCAACCAAAGTGCTCCTGCACACTCTTTCAATACCCATGGTGAGATTCAGTCCGGACCAACAGCTTTACTCACCTCCAGCTCCAATAGGTGCTTCTTGACCTCATCTCTTGTAATTTCGAACCTTTCCAAGGTCACCTGGTTTGCTGCCACCTCTCCTAGCGCCATGACTTCTCCCTGTTCTATTGTAAAGACCTCCTGGAACCTTTTGTTGAGTTCTTCACACAACTCTTCGTCATTCTCTGTGTACCTGTCCTCGCCCACCCTAAGTTTCATCACCTGTTCCTTCACTGTTGTCTTCCTCCTGATGTGACAGTGTAGTAGCTTTGGTTCGGTCTTGGCTTTATTAGCTATATCATTTTCATACCTTTTTTCAGCTGCTCTTCTCACACTAACATACTCGTTCCTGGTTCTCTGGTATCTCTCTCTACTTTCTGGTGTTCTGTTATTACGGAAGTTCCTCCATGCCCATTTATTCAGCTCCTTTGCTTTCATACATTCCCTATTAAACCACGGATTCTTCCTTTGTTTCTCAGTTTTTTCCTTTCGGGCTGGGACAAACCTGCTTACAGCCTCCTGACATTTTTGGGTGACATAGTCCATCATGTCTTGTACGGACTTGGTTCCGAGTTCTGAGTCCCAATGTATATCCCATAGGAATTTATTCATCTCCTCATAGTTTCCCTTTCGGTACGCCAGCCCTTTGTTTCCCGGTTCTTTTCCGGGGGTGATAATTCCTAGCTCAACCAAGTACTCATAGCTCAATACACTATGATCACTCATTCCCAAGGGGGCTTCCAACTTAACTTCCCTTATATCCGACTAATTCAGGGTAAATATCAGATATGTGTGTGTGTGTGTGTACTCACCTAGTTGTACTCACCTAGTTGTGTTTGCGGGGGTTGAGCTCTGGCTCTTTGGTCCCGCCTCTCAACCGTCAATCAACAGGTGTACAGATTCCTGAGCCTATTGGGCTCTATCATATCTACACTTAAAACTGTGTATGGAGTCAGCCTCCACCACATCACTTCCTAATGCATTCCATTTGTCAACCACTCTGACGCTAAAAATGTTCTTTGTAATATCTCTGTGGCTCATTTGGGAGCTCAGTTTCCACCTGTGTCCCTTAGTGCGTGTGCCCCTTGTGTTAAATAGCCTGTCTTTATTTACCCTATCAATTCCCTTGAGAATCTTGAATGTGGTGATCATGTCCTCCCTAACTCTTCTGTCTTCCAGCGAAGTGAGGTTTAATTCCCGCAGTCTCTCCTCGTAGCTCATACCTCTCAGCTCGGGTACTAGTCTGGTGGCAAACCTTTGAACCTTTTCAAGTTTAGTCTTATCCTTGACTAGATATGGACTCCATGCTGGGGCTGCATACTCCAGGATTGGCCTGACATATGTGGTATACAAAGTTCTGAATGATTCTTTGCACAAGTTTCTGAATGCCGTTCGTATGTTGGCTAGCCTGGCATATGCCGCTGATGTTATCCTCTTGATATGGGCTGCAGGAGACAGGTCTGGCGTGATATCAACTCCCAAGTCTTTTTCTTTCTCTGACTCCTAAAGAATTTCCTCTCCCAGATGATACCTTGTATTTGGCCTCCTGCTCCCTTCACCTATCTTCATTACATTACATTTGCTTGGGTCAAACTCTAACAAGCGTTTGTTCGACCATTCCTTTAGTTTGTCTAGGTATTCTTGAAGCCTCAAACAGTCCTCTTCTGTCTTAATCCTTCTCATAATTTTGGCATCGTCCGCAAACATTGAGAGAAATTAATCTGTACCCTCCGTTAGATCATTTACATATATCAGAAACAAGATAGGACCGAGTACAGAGCCCTGTGGGACTCCACTGGTGACTTCACGCCAATCGGAGGTCTCACCGCTCACTGTAACTCTCTGCTTCCTATTGCTTAGGTACTCCCTTATCCACTGGAGCACCTTACCAGCTACACCTGCCTGTCTCTCCAGCTTATGTACCAGCCTCTTATGCGGTACTGTGTCAAAGGCTTTCCGACAATCCAAGAAAATGCAGTCCGCCCAGCCCTCTCTTTCTTGCTTAATCTTTGTCACCTGGTCGTAGAATTCTATTAAGCCGGTCAGGCAAGATTTACCCTCCCTGAACCCATGTTGGCGATTTGTCACGAAGTCCCTTCTCTCCAGATGTGCTACCAGGTTTTTTCTCACGGTCTTCTCCATCACCTTGCATGGTATACAAGTCAATGGTAATGGCCTGTAGTTCAGTGCCTCTTGCCTGTCGCCCTTTTTGTATATTGGGACCACATTCGCTGTCTTCATATTTCTGGTAGGTCTCCCGTCTCCAGTGGTCTACTATACACTATGGAGAGTGGCAAGCAAAGTGCCTCTGCACACTCTTTCAGTACCCATGGCGAGATCCCGTCTGGACCAACAGCCTTTCTAACATCCAGTTCCAGTAGGTGTCTCTTGACCTCTTCTCTCGTAATTTCGAACTCTTCCAAGGCCGCCTGGTTTACTACCCTTTCTCCTAGCACAGTGACCTCACCTTGTTCTGTTGTGAAGACCTCTTTTAACCTCTTATTGAGTTCTTCACACACCTCTTTGTCATTCTCTGTATACCTGTCCTCGCCTGTTCTAAGTTTCACTACCTGTTCTTTCACTGTTGTTTTCCTTCTGATGTGACTGTGGAGTAGCTTTGGTTCGGTCTTGGCTTTGTTTGCTATATCATTTTCATAACTTATCTCTGCTTCTCTTCTCACCCTGACATACTCATTCCTGGTTCTCTGGTATCTCTCTCTGCTTTCTGGTGTTCTGTTATTTCGGAAGTGCCTCCACGCCCTTTTGTTCAGTTTCTTTGCTTCCATACATGCCCTATTATACCATGGATCTTCTTTTGCTTCTCGGATTTTTCCTTTTGGGACGGGATGTATCTGCTTACTGCCTCCTGACACTTTTGGGTGACATAGTCCATCACATTTTGTACTGACTTAGCTCTGAGGTCTGTGTCCCAAGGTATTTCTCTTGGAAGCTTCTCATCTCTTCATAATTTCCCTTTCGGTATGCCAGCCTTTTGTTTCCTAGTTCTTTTTTTGGGGGGGGGGGATAATTCCTAGCTCTACCAGGTACTCAAAGTTCACACACACATACACACACACACACACGTGTGTGTGTGTGTGGTGTGTGTGTGTGTGTGTGTGTGTGTGTGTGTGTGTGTGTGTGTGTGTGTGTGTGTGTGTGTGTGTGTGTGTGTGTGTCTAACACTATAATTGAGAGGGCAGCATCTGCTGCCTGTAGAAATAGATCCCACCTGCTCATCATGGGCGACTTCAATCACGGAAGGATTGACTGGGAGAACAAGGAACCGCATGGAGGCGAGGATACGTGGAGAGCCAAACTATTGGAGGTGGTGACAAGAAATGTTTTAACCCAGCCTGTCCGAGAACCCACAAGGATGAGAGGCAATGGCGAACCAGCGAGACTCGACCGTCTCACACTGAACTGAACGACTCCGACATAAGAGAAATCGGTTTTGAGGACTCAGTAGGAATGAGCGACCACAGTGTACTGGTGTTTGAGTACTTGATTGTAGAAGGGTTATTGAACTCGAGGAGGGATACCGAAACCAAAAGGTTAGCTTACCGAAAGAGAAACTATGAGAGGATCAGAAAATTCCTAACAGATATAGCATGGGAAACAGAGCTCAGGGGAAAGACGGCCCAAGATATGATGGATTACATCACGCAGAAGTGCAAGGACGCAGTAAACAAGTTTGTCCCAGTCCAAAACGAAAACAGAGAAATGAAAATGAGAAACCCATGGTTTAATCAGAGATGTAGGCTAGCTATGCAGCAATGTAAAAGGGCATGGAGAAACTATAGAAATAACAGGACACTGGAGAGCAGAGAAAGATACCAGAATGCCAGGAATGAATATATCAGGTTGAGAAGAGAGGCAGAAAGACAATACGAAAATGACATCGCAAGCAAGGCAAAGACTAAACAACAGTAAAGGAACAGGTTATGAAATTAAGGATTGGGGCGGAAGGATTCACTACAAATGACAAGGAAGTGTGTGCGGAGTTGAATAAGAAATTCCAGGAGGTCTTCACCTTAGAGCAAGGAGAAATTCCAGAGGTAAGAGAGGGAATAGCTAACCAGGAACCACAGGAAGACTTTGAGATTACCGGCGGGGAAGTAAGGAAGTGTTTACTAGAGTTGGATGTGACAAAGGCTATAGGCCCAGATGGAATCTCCCCTTGGGTTCTAAAGGAAGGAGCAAGAGAAGTGTGCCTACCACTCTCCATAGTGTATAACAAATCACTGGCAACAGGGGAACTGCCAGATATTTGGAAAGCAGCTAACGTAGTCCCGAGATACAAGAAAGGGGATAGACAGGAGGCACTGAACTACAGGCCAGTGTCCCTAACCTGCATACCATGCAGGCTGATGGAGAAGATTGTGCGAAAAAAACTAGTGGAGCATCTGGAGCGAAGGAACTTTGTAAAACAGCATCAACATGGGTTCAGGGATGGCAGGTCCTTCCTCACAGGGTTACTTGAATTCTACGACCAGGCAACAAAAATTAGGCAAGAAAGAGAATGGTGGGCAGACTGCATATTTTTGGATTGTCAGAAACCCTTTGATACAGTGCCACACAAGAGGCTAGTGAGAAAGCTGGAGGTGCAGGCTGGAGTGAAAGGGAAGGTACTCCGGTGGTTAGAGGAGTACCTAAGCAACAGGAGACAACGAGTCTGTGTGAGGGGTGAGATTTCAGATTGGCGAGACGTTACAAGTGGAGTCCCGCAGGGGTCAGTCCTTGGACCTATACTGTTTCTTGTATATGTAAATGATCTCCCAGAGGGTATAGATTCGTTCCTCTCAATGTTTGCCGACGATGCAAAAAATATGAGGAGGATTGAAACAGAGGATGATAGTAGAAGGCTACAAGATGGCCTAGGTAGACTGAGTGAATGGTCCAACAAATGGCTGTTGATGTTCAACCCGAGTAAATGCAAAGTAATGAAACTAGGTAGTGGAAACAGAAGGCCAGACACAGGATACAGAATAGGAGATGAAGTACTTAATGAAACAGACAGAGAGGAAGATCTAGGAGTTGATATCACACCAAACCTGTCACCTGAAGCTCACATAAAGAGAATAACGTCTGCGGCATATGCGAGGCTTGCTAACATCAGAACGGCGTTCAGGAACCTGTGTAAGGAATCATTCAAAATCTTGTACACCACATATGTAAGACCAATCCTGGAGTATGCGGCCCCAGCATGGAGCCTGTACCTTGTCAAGCACAAGACGAAGCTAGAAAAAGTCCAAAAGTATGCTACTAGACTAGTCCGAGAACTAAGAGGCATGAGTCATGAGGAAAGGCTGCGGGAAATGCACCTTACGACACTGGAAGACAGAAGAGTAAGGGGGGACATGATCACAACCTACAAAATCCTCAGGGAAGTCAACCGGGTAAACAAGGATGAACTATTCATCACTGGAGGGACGTGAACAAGGGAACACAGGTGGAAGCTGAGTACCCAAATGAGCCACAGAGACATTAGAAAGAACTTTTTCAGTGTCAGAGTAGTTAGTAAATGGAATGCACTAGGAAGTGATGTGGTGGAAGCTGACTCCATACACAGTTTCAAATGTAGATATGATAGAGCCCAGTAGGCTCAGGAATCTGTACACCAGTTGATTGACGGTTGAGAGGCGGGACCAAAGAGCCAAAGCTCAACCCCCAAAGCACAATTAGATGAGTACAATTAGGTGAGTACACACACACACACACACACACACACACACACACACACACACACACAGAACTTTTTTAGTGTCAGAGTGGTTGATAAATGGAATGCATTAGGAAGCGATGTGGTGGAGGCTGACTCCATACACAGTTTCAAGTGTAGATATGATAGAGCCCAATAGGCTCAGGAAACTGTACACCTGTTGATTGACGGTTGAGAGGCGGGACCAAAGAGCCAGAGCTCAACCCCCGCAAGCACAACTAGGTGAGTACACACTGTCGGGGTGTTCACGGTTCTTGGGTTAAGGGTTAAGCAACGGTAGACTAGATCTCCTCTCGACGTGGTTGCTCTGACAATAACCCTTACTCACCGTCGTTCTACGGGTCTTCCCTCAATCCTCTAGGCTCCACTGCGCGCCCAGGAGAGTACCCCCAGTCGATTTCACAACCGGCCTTACGTTGTAAAATGAGTGGAGACAAAGATTATTCCCTGAATCTGTGGCCCGCCCCGGCACAGAACTATCACACAGCCTTCAAGGTCGCCAACTGGTGTTTTTTAGGTGTCCAGTAACACAGCAGTGGTGAGGTGTAATTGTGGTAATTGTGGTAAGAGCAATTTTAAATAGTATGGTCTCAGGCAAGTAATTACTTCTGTCACTCTGTCTTACTTCCTTACACAGTCACAAGATCAATGGAGGGGATGATATCAAACACCAAAGAGTTTTGGTATTTTACTTAAAAAACAACGAGAAACAGGTATGCAATAAACGTATCAGGAACAAAGTATAACAGCTGCTCACTCCGCCGCAAATAATGACAAATAATCCGGAACGCCCCAAATGGTAACACACGGCAACCCCTCGCGTCACCTGTCAAAGTCAGCTGACTCCGGGCCCTAGCACCCGTGAGAAAGAATAGTGCTTGTTTTCTAATTCTGTCACAATCCCCGTTTATTTAACTTTTCGCAAAACACTGTATTTAACATTCACATGACATACTTATGTTTCCACTGGGTTGCGATACACCACTTCACTGGTCTCACCATTAATATCTTATTCACACTGCACTCACAGTGACTTTTCACCGTACCAAAAGATTACTCTATTCTTAATAATATTTACTGTGAATGCACTCGCTTGATCACTGAACGTATCTTTAAATCTATACTTCCTCTTAAGGATATATAACTGGCAATCACTTCAAGTATACTAGATTATTCAGTACACAGGCATGTCATAGATAAATCATTGATCGAATCACATGCACATATATATATATATATATATATATATATATATATATATATATATATATATATATATATATATATATATATATATATATATATATATATACCATGGAGATCAATACACAGGCATTTATATCAATAAATCAAGGAGATCAATACACAGGCATTTATATCAATAAATCATGGAGATCAATACACAGGCATTTATATCAATAAATCATGGAGAACAATACACAGGCATTTATATCAATAAATCATGGAGATCAATACACAGGCATTTATATAAATTCTGGGCTCATAGCCTAACACCAAATCTGGTTTACTACTAATATATATAATAATAATAATCACAGGAAATGAATTACAGTCACAGTAAATTCCTTAATGAATCCTGGTGCTTGCACACACCCACACATAGATATATGTGTAAACTGATACTGTGAGTACTCTGGGTAGCCTCACCACACACTGTGCTCTCTGTGACTTAGACTCAGGTGAGACTTGCTCACGACATATAAAATATTCTGACAAGTATCTATAGCTAACTAAAGGGGAAATGGGAGGGCAACTGTAAACACCTACTTCACCTATCATAGGATGACAGTTGGGTTGTAGCTCCTGGTCCAGGCTCTCGCCTCGTACACCCTCCAGAAACACAAGCCAACGCCTTAGGATTTTCGTGTCTCGCCGCTTTCTGTACACTGCAGGTCCGTGCTTCTCCTCCAGTTCGTTGCAGGGTTGAAGTCGGTCTCCTGGCCGTCAACTTTCCTCCCAACTACGGCAGCCAGCCTACGTCTCGGCGGTCGTCGTACGTTTCCCAATTAGTCCTTGTCACTATACTCCCAGAGGAACTGCCTCTCACCACTACGATGTCTCTGTGAAGTTATCAGCCGTCCCAGACGATACTGCTTAAGCTCCACACGCACAGCACCCGACTTCAGAGCACTTGAAGCTCACTTCACTGTCAATTCCCTCGTCGTCTAGGTATGTCACTAGGTATTTGGGAAGACTTCTCGACGTGCTTGCATCCAACTATTGACTCGTAGGGTTCCACGAAGGTGGGGTTACTGTCAAACTTGACAGGATCGTCGATCACACGTTCAACCAAGTTGACAAGGTGGTCAACTCGATTCACTCACGGTGGATTGGCCCGGCCACTAAGCTGTCTCTTATTCTGGTGAACTGCCAAGGATGTCACACGTCGATGCCCGGCCCACTTCTTGCAACGCACCTGTCCCTGAGCACTTGTTGCTCAATATTCTGTCAATTCCTTATCTCAGCCACATCTGGGTTGCAGGAAGACCTCACAGAGTGCGCGCTAACAACAGGAGACGCTTATTATCCACCGGAGCTCGGTAATCCGTCACTCAGACAGGATGACCGGTCGCACGTCCTGCCTCTCGGACGCGTCGTGTAAGACTGATGGCGCGAAAGCGCCGCTACGGCTGGACTCCCCCCGCCTATGTGATGTCACATTTTCCAAAGGAGGTTTTCATTGGCTCCCAGTGCCACGTCGCTGACGGTGACCAATCTGGCGACACTGACGTCACACAGTTTTGGCGGGAGAACAGACTCGCCAGCGCCATTTTGGCTCCCTAAAGGGCCTATCCCACAGGCCAAAATATTCTTCTTTCACGAATTTCTCGGCTCATCGAGAATACTACTCTCTCCCACATATGTTCAACTGATGCCTGCAATGTAGAGAACGCTCGGGAATAGTGGACATGACTCTTACAGCAGGCGTGGGAGAATTAGAAGGGGGGGAACACCGTCACAACACACATACACACACGCACACACACATACAGGAAGCAGCAAGTAGCAGCTGTCTTACTCCCAGGTACCTATTTATTACTAGGTAACAGGTGCAACAGGGTGAAAGAAACTGCCGATTTGTTTCCGCCTCCACCGGGGATCAAACCCAGAGCCTCAGGACTACAAATCGGAAGCGCTGTACACTCAGCTGTCAGGCCCTTAACATCTTAGCAGCGTCTTCCCAACAACAGCAAAGCAGAGTCTTTGCAACAGCAGCATCTTCACATCACAACCCCAAACAACATATGCACAACATCCCCCAAACAACATCTTCACAACACAACCCCAGCAACCTCTTCACCACACAACTCCCCAGCAGCAGCATCTTCATAACACAACCCACAACAGCATCTTCACCAAACAACAAATATCATCTTCACACTACCTCAAGCCGCATTTTCACTCACACAACCCACAGCAGCATATTCACAATACAACCCCTAGGCAACATTTTCACCCACACAACCCACAGCAGCATATTCACAATACAACCCCTAGGCAACATTTTCACCCACACAACCCACAGCAGCATATTCACAATACAACCCCTAGGCAACATTTTCACCCCACAATCATCAGCAGCAACTTCATACAAATCCACATTCCTTAACCCAAATTACATCCCTTAGCAGCATTTTCACCACACAACCCCCAGAAGCTTCTTCACAACAACCCATATCATCTTTACCATACAACTCCCAGTATCATCTTTATTACACAACCCCCTGAAGCATCTTCACAACTTCCCATATAATCGTCACTGTACACCCAGCAACTTCTTCACCACACATCCCCCAGCAACATCTTCACAACAACCAAAATCATCTTCACTCAACTCCCAGCATCATTTTCATCACACAACCCCAAGACACATCTACACCACACAACCCGTAGCAGTACCATAACCTCACAACCACCAGCAGTATCTTCACCACATAACCACTGCGGCATCTTCATCACAACTCCCAGTAGCTTCTTCACCACACAACCACGTGCAGCATCTTCATCATAACCCCCAGCTGCATCTTCACCATAACACAATCATCATTTTCACAACATAACCCCCAGCTGCATCTTCACCACATAACTCCAGCAGCATCTTAAACATATAACACCAGCAGCATCTTCATAACAGCCCCCAGAATCATCTTCTTCATAACACCAAGCAGCATTTTCACTACAACCCCCAACAGCATCGTCACCACAAAACTCCCAGCAGCATCTTCACAACATAACCAGCCGCAGCATCTTCACCACATTACCCTAGCAGCATCTTCACAACATAACACCAGCAGGGTCTTAACATCATATTCCCAGAATACCACACAACACCAAGCAACATCTTCATCATAATCCCTAGCAACATCTTCAACACACAACCCACTTTCCGCATCTTCACAACAAACCCTCATCATCTTCACTAATACCCTAGTAAAATTTTCACGACAACCTTCAACATCTTCACCGCACAACCACCAGGAGCATCTTCACAACCCGTATCATCTTCACTTAACCCTGAGTAGCATCTTTACAACTAGCCAAAGCACCCTCACTCAACCCCCAGCAGCAAATTCACCAAACAACACCCAGCTGCATCTTCACAACAACACATATCATCTTCACTCAATCTCCAACAGCACCTTCAGATCAGATCCCCATGCAGTATCTTCACTACATATCGCTAGCAGCATCTTCACTAAATATCATGCAGCATCTTGATAACCACCCGCAGCATCTTTACCGCACACCCCAATCGTCATCTTCACCAGACAACCCTAGAAGCATTTTCACTTCATGCCTCCATCAGCATCTTCATAACCCCCAGTACCATCTTCACCACATAACCCCAATCCGCATGTAACCTAACATCCCTTAGCAGCACGTTCACCACACATTCCCCAGCAACATCTTCACCACACATCCCCCAGCAACATCTTCACCACACATCCCCAGCAACATCTTCACCACACATCCCCAGCAAATCTTCACCACAGAATCCCGAACATCATCTTCACCACACAACCATCAGTAGCATCTTCACCACACAACCATCAGCAGCATCTTCACCATACAACCATCAGCAGCATCTCCACCACACAACCATCAGCAGCATCTTCACCACACAACTATCAGCAGCATCTGCACCACAAAACCATCAGCAGCATCTCACCATACAACCATCAGCAGCATCTTCACCATACAACCATCAGCAGCATCTCCACCACACAACTATCAGCAGCATCTCCACCACACAACCATCAGCAGCATCTTCACCACACAACCATCAGCAGCATCTTCACCACACAACCATCAGCAGCATCTCCACCACACAACCATCAGCAGCATCTTCACCATACAACCATCAGCAGCATCTCCACCACACAACTATCAGCAGCATCTCCACCACACAACCATCAGCAGCATCTTCACCACACAACCATCAGCAGCATCTTCACCACACAACCATCAGCAGCATCTTCACCACACAACCATCAGCAGCATCTTCACCACACAACCATCAGCAGCATCTTCACCACAACCATCAGCAGCATCTTCACCACACAACCATCAGCAGCATCTTCACCACAAAACAGAACATCTTCACCCACAACATTTTCACAACAACCCATTAATTTTTCACCATACAACAACCAGCATCGCCAACCTAATCACATTATTATAACTGCTCTATGAAAACTATGAGGATCCCAGCAGCGACCGAGGGAGAGGATCTGCAGCCCAGCAGCGACCGAGGGAGAGGATCTGCAGCCCAGCAGCGACCGAGGGAGAGGATCTGCAGCCCAGCAGCGACCGGGGAGAGGATCTGTAGCCCAGCAGCGACCGGGGAGAGGATCTGCAGCCCAGCAGCGACCGGGGAGAGGATCTGCAGCCCAGCAGCGACCGAGGGAGAGGATCTGCAGCCCAGCAGCGACCGAGGGAGAGGATCTGTAGCCCAGCAGCGACCGGGGAGAGGATCTGTAGCCCAGCAGCGACCGGGGGAGAGGATCTGCAGCCCAGCAGCGACCGGGGGAGAGGATCTGCAGCCCAGCAGCGACCGAGGGAGAGGATCTGCAGCCCAGCAGCGACCGGGGGAGAGGATCTGGAGCCCAGCAGCGACCGAGGGAGAGGATCTGCAGCCCAGCAGCGACCGAGGGAGAGGATCTGTAGCCCAGCAGCGACCGAGGGAGAGGATCTGCAGCCCAGCAGCGACCGGGGAGAGGATCTGCAGCCCAGCAGCGACCGAGGGAGAGGATCTGCAGCCCAGCAGCGACCGCAGGAGAGGATCTGCAGCCCACCAGCGACCGCGGGAGAGGATCTGCAGCCCAGCAGCGACCGAGGGAGAGGATCTGCAGCCCAGCAGCGACCGAGGGAGAGGATCTGCAGCCCAGCAGCGACCGGGGGAGAGATCTGCAGCCCACCAGCGACCGGGGAGAGGATCTGCAGCCCAGCAGCGACCGGGGGAGAGGATCTGCAGCCCAGCAGCGACCGGGCGAGAGGATCTGCAGCCCAGCAGCGACCGGGGGAGAGGATCTGCAGCCCACCAGCGACCGAGGGAGAGGATCTGCAGCCCAGCAGCGACCGGGGGAGAGGATCTGCAGCCCAGCAGCGACCGGGGGAGAGGATCTGCAGCCCACCAGCGACCGGGGGAGAGGATCTGCAGCCCAGCAGCGACCGGGGGAGAGGATCTGCAGCCCAGCAGCGACCGAGGGAGAGGATCTGCAGCCCAGCAGCGACCGGGGGAGAGGATCTGCTGCCCAGCAGCGACCGGGGGAGAGGATCTGCAGCCCAGCAGCGACCGAGGGAGAGGATCTGCAGCCCAGCAGCGACCGGGAGAGAGGATCTGCAGCCCAGCAGCGACTGAGGGAGAGGATCTGCAGCCCAGCAGTGACCGAGGGAGAGGATCTGCAGCCAACCAGCAACCGGGGGAGAGGATCTGCAGCCCACCAGCGACCGGGAGAGAGGATCTGCAGCCCACCAGCGACAGGGGGAGAGGATCTGCAGCCCACCAGCGACAGGGGAGAGGATCTGCAGCCCAGCAGCGACCGGGGGAGAGGATCTGCAGCCCAGCAGCGACCGGGGAAGAGAATCTTCAGCCCAACCACTTGGGTCGGACGGTAGAGCGACGGTCTCGCTTCTTGCAAGTCGGCGTTCAATCCCCGACCGTCCAAGTGGTTGGGTATCATTCCTTACCCCCGTCCCATCCCAAATCCTTATCCTGACCCTTCCCAGTGCTATATAGTTGTAATGTCTTGGCGCTTTCCCTCTGATAGTTCCCTTCCCTTCCCTTCAGCCCAGCAGCGACCGGGGGAGAGGATCTGCAGCCCAGCAGCGACCGGGGGAGAGGATCTGCAGCCCAGCAGCGACCGAGGGAGAGGATCTGCAGCCCAGCAGCGACCGGGGGAGAGGATCTGCAGCATACCAGCGACCAGAGGAGAGGATCTGCAGCCCACCAGCGACCGGGGGAGAGGATCTGCAGCATACCAGCGACCAGAGGAGAGGATCTGCAGCCCACCAGCGACCAGAGGAGAGGATCTGCAGCCCACCAGCGACCACAGGAGAGGATCTGCAGCCCAGCAGCGACCGGGGGAGAGGATCTGCAGCATACCAGCGACCAGAGGAGAGGATCTGCAGCCCAGCAGCGACCAGAGGAGAGGATCTGCAGCCCAGCAGCGACCGGGGGAGAGGATCTGCAGCCCACCAGCGACCAGAGGAGAGGATCTGCAGCCCACCAGCGACCTGGAGAGAGGATCTGCAGCCCACCAGCGACCAGGGAAGAAGATCTGCAGATCACCACCGACCGGGAAAGAGGAACTGCAGCCCACCAGCGACCGAGGAAGAGGATCTGCAGCCCACTAGCGGCCAGGGAAGAGGACCTGCAGCCCACCAGCGACCAGAGGAGAGGATCTGCAGCCCACCAGCGACCAGAGGAGAGGATCTGCAGCCCACCAGCGACCGGGGGGAGAGGATCTGCAGCCCACCAGCGACCAGAGGAGAGGATCTGCAGCCCACCGGAGACCGGGGGGAGAGGATCTGCAGCCCACCAGCGACTGGGGGGAGAGGATCTGCAGCCCACCAGCGACCAGAGGAGAGGATCTGCAGCCCACCAGCGACCAGAGGAGAGGATCTGCAGCCCACCAGCGACCAGAGGAGAGGATCTGCAGCCTACCAGCGACCGGGGGAGAGGATCTGCAGCCCACCAGCGACCAGAGGAGAGGATCTGCAGCCCACCAGCGACCAGAGGAGAGGATCTGCAGCCAACCGGCGACCGAGGGAGAGGATCTGCAGCCCACCAGCGACCGAGGGAGCGGTTCTGGAGCCCACCAGTGACCGAGGGAGCGGTTCTGCAGCCCACCAGCGACCGAGGGAGAGGATCTGCAGCCCAGCAGCGACCGAGGGAGAGGATCTGCAGCCCAGTAGCGACCGAGGAAGAGGATCTGCAGCCCACCAGCGACCAGAGGAGAGGATCTGCAGCCCACCAGCGACCAGAGGAGAGGATCTGCAGCCCACCAGCGGCCGAGGGAGCGGTTCTGGAGCCCACCAGTGACCGAGGGAGCGGTTCTGCAGCCCTCCAGCGACCGAGGGAGGGGATCTGCAGCCCACCAGCGACCGAGGGAGGGGATCTGCAGCCCAGCAGCGACCGAGGAAGAGGATCTGTGGCCCAGCAGCGACGGGTGAGCGGATCTGCAGCCCACCAGCGACCGCGGCAGAGAATCTGCAGCCATCCAGCGACCGAGGGAGAGGATCTGCAGCCCACCAGCGACCGAGGGAGAGGATCTGCAGCCCACCAGCGACCGGGAGAGAGGATCTGCATTCAAGCAGCAACGGGTGAGCGGATCTGCAGCCCACCAGCGACCGCGGCAGAGAATCTGCAGCCATCCAGCGACCGAGGGAGAGGATCTGCAGCCCACCAGCGACCGGGGGAGAGGATCTGCAGCCCAGCAGCGACCGGGGGAGAGGATCTACAGCCCACCAGCGACCGAGGGAGAGGATCTGCAGCCATCCAGCGACCGAGGGAGAGGATCTGCAGCCCACCAGCGACCGAGGGAGAGGATCTGCAGCCCACCAGCGACCGCGGCAGAGAATCTGCAGCCATCCAGCGACCGAGGGAGAGGATCTGCAGCCCACCAGCGACCGCGGCAGAGAATCTGCAGCCATCCAGCGACCGAGGGAGAGGATCTGCAGCTTACCAACGACGAGGGAGAGGATCTGCAGCCCACCAGCGAGAGCTGGAGGGCTGCAGCTTCCTCCTCCTCTCTTCCCTCACCTTATTCTGGGTTTATTCTACAGTTAAGTTCATTAGTATTACTGTTCCGTGTGTTTACTGTGCTACTGGCTACGTTTGTGTTTTGTTAGAGGCGGTTTTTAAGACAGTGTTTTGGCATCACTAAGTGTACTCCATTGTGACTAGGATACCATATGGGTCTTAGCTACCCAGGGCTTCAAGCTTTACAAGTGCTGTTCTCTAAGAAACTTTACCCTAGTTTTTGAAGTATATACCTTGTATCCTGCCTAAGTGGACCAAGGTAGTAAACATAACGTAGAGTGGTAAAGTAGATGATGATATTAATGTATATGGGGGGGGGGGTTATTACAGGGTTTAATAAATAAGTACTAAGAAAGGAGTATACCTTCATCCTGTTGAAGTGGAGCAGTTGATCTACCACTAGACTGCAGAAATTATTTCAAAGCCAGTAATTTAGTGCTGGTTATATTCTTATTGGGTGCCGGGCCTATTTGATCTTCCCTCATTTTAGGAACTCCTCTGATTATAACTAGTGACCCTCTCAGTACAACTACATACTTTTCCATAACACAGGGGATGAGCTTTGGTTCGTGTGTGAGCGTGCGTGTACATGTGTGCGTGCGTGTGCATGTGTATGTGTGTGAGTGTGTGTGCGTGCAAATACATGTGTGTGTGCGTGTGTATGCTTGTGTGCATGAGTGTGTGCGTGTACTTACCTAGTTGTGCTTGTGGGGGGATGACTCTGGCTCTTTGGTCCCACCTCTCATCGGTCAATCAACTAATGTACAGGTTCCTGAGCCTACTGGGCTCTATCATATCTACACTTGAAGCTGTGTATGGAGTCAGCCTCCACTACATAAGTTCCTAATGCATTCCATTTGTCTACTACACTGACACTGAAAAAATTCTTTCTAACGTCTCTATGGCTCATTTGGGCACTCAATTTCCACATTTGTCCCCTAGTGCATGTGCCATTTGTGGAAAAAAGTCTTTCTTTATTTACCCAATCAATTCCTCTGAGAATTTTGTATATGGTGATCATGCCCCCTCTAACTCTTCAGTCTCCCAGTGACGTGAGGTTTAATTCCCATAGTAGCTCATACCCCTCAGTTTGGATACTAGTCTGGTGGCACACCTTTGAACCTTTTCCAGTTTATTCTTATGCCTGACTAGATATGGACTCCATGCTGGGGCCGCATACTCCAGGATTGGTCTGACACATGTAGTATATAATGTTCTGAAAGATTCCTTACACAAGTTTCTATAGGCCGTTCTTATGTTAGCCAACCTGGCATATGCCGCTGATGTTATCCTCTTGATATGAGCTTCATGGGACAGGTCTGGCCTGATATCAACCACCAGGTCTTTCTCTCTCTCTCTCTCTCTCTCTGGCTCTTGAAGTGTTTCATCTCCCAAATGATACCTTGTATCTGGTCTCCTGCTCCCTACACCTATCTTCATTACATTACATTTGCTTGGGTTAAGCTCTAACAACCATTTGTTCGACCATTCCTGCAGCTTGTCGAGGTCTTCTTGAAGCCTCAAATTGTCCTCCTCTGTCTTAATCCTTGTCATAATTTTGGCATCGTCAGCAAACATTGAGAGAAATGAATCTATACCCTCCGGGAGATCATTTACATATATCAGAAACAAGATAGGACCGAGTACAGAGCCCTGTGGGACTCCACTGGTTACTTCACGCCAATTTGAGGTCTCACCCCTCAATGTAACTCTCTGCTTCCTATTGCTTAGGTACTCCCTTATCCACTGGAACGCCCTACCAGTTACTCCTGCCTGTTTATCCACCTTATGCATCAGCCTTTTATGGGTTACTGTGTCAAAGGCTTTACGAGAGTCCAAAAAATGCAGTCCGCCCACCCTTCTCTTTCTTGCTTAATCTTTGTCACATGATCGTAGAATTCTATTAAGCCTGTAAGGCAAGATTTACCCTCCCTGAACCCATGTTGATGAGTTTTCATGAAGTCCCTTCTTTCCAGATGTGTTACTAGGTTTTTCTCACAATCTTCTCCATCATCTTGCATAGTATACAAGTTAAGGACACTGGCCTGTATTTCAGTGCCTCTTGTCCATCACCTTTTTTGTATATTGGGACTACATTAGCCGTCTTTCATATTTGTGGTAGGTCTCTCGTTTCCAGTGACCTACTATACACTATGGAGAGTGGCAAACAAAGTTCCCATGCACACACTTTCAATACCCATGGTGATATTCTGTCCAACCCATCAGCCTTTCTCACGTCCAGCTCCAATAAGTGCCTCTTGACCTCATCTCTTGTAATTTCGATCTCTTCAAAGGTCGCCTGGTTTGCTGCCACCTCTCCTAGAGCCGTGACCTCTCCTTCTTCTATTGTAAAGACCTTTTGGAACCTTGTGTTGAGTTCTTCACACACCTCTTTGTCATTCTCTCTATACCTGTCCTCACCCGGTCTAAGTTTTATCACCTGATCCTTCACTGTTGTTTTCCTCCTGATGTTACTGTGCAGTAGCTTTGGTTCGGAGTTGGCTTTATTAGCTATATCATTTTCATACCTTTTCTCAGCTGCTCTTCTCACACTAACATACTCGTTCCTGGTTCTCTGGTACCAGAGAATCGTGTGTATATGCGTGTGTGTACTCACCTAATTGTGGTCATTGGGGTTGAGCTCTGGCTCTTTGGTGCCGCCTCTCAACCGTAAATCAACAGGTGTAGAGGTTCCTGAGCCTATTCGGCTCTATCATACCTACACATGAAACTGTGTATGGAATCAGCCTCCTCCACATCACTTCCATTTGTCAATCACTCTGACACTAAAACAAGTTCTTTCTAATATCTCTGTGGCTTATTTGGGCACTCAGTTTCCACCTGTGACCCCTAGAGCATGTGCCTTTTATGTTAAATAGCATGTCTTTATCTTCCCTATCGATTCCCTTGAGAATCTTGAATGTGGTGATCATGTCCCCCCTAACTATTCTGTCTTCCAACGAAGTGAGGTTTAATTCCCGTAGTCTCTCCTTGTAGCTCATACCTCTCAGCTCGGGTGCTAGTCTGGTGGCAAACCTTTGAACCTTTTCCAGTTTAGGCTTATGCTTGACTAGATATGGACTCCATGCTGGGGCCGCATACTCCAGGATTGGTCTGACATATGTGGTATATAATGTTCTGAAAGATTTCTTACACAAGTTTCTAAAGGCCGTACACACACACACACACACACCGTTCTATGTTTGTGTGTGTGTGAGTGTGTGTGTGTGTGAGTGTGAGTGTGATTGCTAGTGGGTGGGTGTTTATGTAGGTGAGGGTGAGGGTTTAACAGGGTATTGTCTTCAGTTTACCACGGGGGGGGGGGGAGTGTGGAGATTTAGGGGACTTAGCGGCTTATCCGGTTCCCAGTGATCTCACAATTGAGGTCCTTGTCTCCTGACGACCAATTACTATTGTATTATTATGAAATGCATTAGTGTCTATGATATGTTATTGTATAAACCTTGCACACTGTTGAAAACTTAAGAGAGATGTACTTACCTTGGTTACCTTACCTTACTCACTTTGGTACTTGCTCCCTGCTTGCTGCACACTGCATGAGGCCAAATACCATGATCTAGCCTCTATGTCACACCAGTGTCCCGAACTATTCCCGGACCTCACTGACCCTCATCTCACCGCCGAGACTGCTGCGTTGTACTCACCTATTTGTGCTTACGGGGTTGAGCTCTGGCTTTTTGGTCCCACCTCTTAACTGTCAATCAACTGGTATACAGATTCCTGAGCCTACTGGGCTCTGTCATATCTACACTTGAAACTGTGTATGGAATCAGCCTCCACCACATCACTGCCTAATGCATTCCATCTGTTAACTACTCTGACACTGAAAAAGTTCTTTCTAACGTCCCTGTGGCTCATTTGGGTGCTCAGTTTCCACCTGTGTCCCCTTGTTCATGTACCACCCGTGTTAAACAGTTTATCTTTATCTACCCTGTCAATTCCTCTGGGAATTTTGTAGATAGGGATCATGTCTCCCCTTACTCTTCTGTCTTCTAATGTCGTGAGGTGCATATCATGGAGCCTTTCCTCGTAACTCAGGCCTCTTAGTTCTGGGACTAGCCTAGTGGCATACTTCTAAAATTTTTCCAGCTTCGCTTTGTGCTTGACAAGGTACGGGCTGCATGTTGGGACCACGTACTCCAGGATTGGTCTTACATATGTGCTATACAAGGTTCTGAATGATTCCTTACACAGGTTCCTGAAGGCAGTTCTAATGTTAGCCAGCCTCGCATACGCAGCAGATGTTATTCTCTTGATGTGGGCTTCAAGAGGCAGGTTTGGTGTGATATCAATTCCAAAATCTTTCTCTCTGTCCGTTTCATGAAGGACTTCATCTCCCATTCTGTATTCTGTGTCTGGCCTCCTGTTTCCACTGCCTTGTTTCCTTACCTTACATTTACTCGGGTTGAACTTTAGTAGCCATTTGTTGGTCCATTCATTCAATCTGTCTAGGTCATCTTGTAGCGTCAAACTGTCTTCCTCCGTCTTAACCCTCCTCATAATTTTTGCATCATCAGGAAACAATGAGAGGACTGATTCTATACCCTCTGGAAGATAATTTACATATATCAGAAACGGTATGGGTCCAAGGACTGAACCCTGCGGGACTCCACTGATAACGTATCGCCAGTCTGAGACCTCACCCCTCACAGTGACTCGCTGTCTTTTGTTACTTAGGTACTCCTTTATCCAAGGGAGTACCTTCCCTTTTACTCTTGCCAGCATCTCCAGCTTTCGCACTAGTCTCTGATGTGGTACTGTGTCAAAGGTTTTCTGGCAATCAAAAAATATCTAGTCTGCAAACCCCTCTCTTTTCTGCCTGATTCTTGTTCCCTGATCGTAGAATTCAATTAATCCTGTGAGGCATGACTTGCCCTCCCTGAAATCTTGTTGGAGTTGTGTCACAAATTTCCTTCGCTCCAGATATTCCACTAGATTTGTTCGCACCATTTTCTCCAATAACTTGCATGGGATGCAAGTTAGGGACACTGGCTTGTAGTTCAGTGCCTCCTGTCTATCCCCCTTCTGGTATATCGGAACTACGTTTGCCGTCTTCCAAATTTCTGGCAGTTCACCTGTTACCAGTGATTTGTCCTACACCATAGAGAGTGGCAGGCACAGTGTTTCTGCTCCTTCCTTTAGTATTCATTGCAATATTCCATCTGGGTCTAAAGCCATTATCCCATCCAACTCTGGCAAAAGCTTCCTTACATCCCCACTGGCAGTCTCAAATTCGTCTAGTGGTGCCTGGTCAACTATTCCTTCTCTTATCTCTGGAACTTCTTCTTGCTCTAATGTAAAGTCTTCCTGGAATTTCTTATTGAGTTCCTCGCACACTTCTTTGTCGTTTGTAGTGAATCTGTCTACCACTATCCTCAGTTTCATTACCTGTTCCTTCACTGCTGTCTGTCTCTTGATGTGGGTGTGAAGCAATTTAGGTTGAATAAATTTAGCCTTGTTTGCTATGTCGTTTTCATATTGCCCTTCTGCCTCTCTTCTCACTTTGACGTATTCATTCCTGGCTCTCTAGTATCCTTTGCTGGTCTCAAGTGTCCTGTTATTTCCATAGTTCCTCCACGCTCTTTTATTTAATTGCTTAGTTAGCTTACATCTCTGATTAAACCATGGGTTTCACATTACACACAGAGATCACACTAATATGATGCAACAAATGCACAAGGGCCGTGACGAGGATTCGAACCTGCGTCCGGGAGCTTCCCAGACACTGCCTTAATCGACTGAGCTGCAGTAGGCATCCATCAGTCTCAGGAGACTATGGAGTTGCGCTCTGGTTGTCGGTCTGGAGTGTCCTCACCAGGGCGCAAAGCCAGGGAAGGTTGATTCCTGGGAGAAGCTGTTACCCAGACAGCAGGTCCCCCCTCTCCACGGCGCTGAAAGTCTCCAATGGAAAGGCATACGCCAATTCAATAGGTTCCCGCGCTGTCACAGGAACTGTGAGTTCCGGGGTTGCCACCCCATCAAGGGTATGAACGACAGGGTTCGTCAAGGGTATGAACGACAGAACGAATGACTGAGCTACGACGGGGTTAAAAAGAGTTGAAGCCAAAGTTCTACTGAACTTACTGGATCCCGCAGCCTATCTGAGGCACAAACAAAGGTTTTACACAACTCATCCCTGCACTCGAGCTATGCCAATAGGCCGTTCTCCCTCTTCGCCCTTTCATCATTACACACAGAGATCACTTCTGTGATGAACTTTGCTCTCATTCTATGCTCTATTGTTGCTGCCCTTTGCAGTTCATCTACACATGCCTTGTTGCTGTCATCATACTCCTGCATGCTGTTATACATGCATCATACAGCCTTCTATTGTTTGGTAGGGGTTTGTAGAGTATCAAGATCGCAATCTTCTTCCCATCCACTGTCAGAGTTCCATGTATGAAGCTTGTGCTTTCATTGGTACTCGGATTCTCCAGGTCATCAAACTTTCATTTCCACTTTATTAGGAGTGCCACTCCCCCTCCATGTCTCTGTGTCCTTTCTTTTCTTATCACCTGGTACCCCTCTGGAAAGATTGCATCCGAGATCGTTCCATTTATTTTAGTTTCCACTATTGTAACTATGCCTGGGTCTGCCTCACTAACTCTTTCTTTTATCTCTTTTGTTTTGTTGGATACCCCATCAGCATTGGTGTACCAAACCTTGAGACTCTTCTTGGAAACTTTGGTGCCAGAGTTCTCCTTTTCACCAGGGGTCTGGAGGGGACTGGGGGGTAATTGGGGGCTGGGGGGGGGGTGCACTGTGTGTGAGTGTGTGTGTGTACTTACCTAGTTGTGCTTGCAGTGGTTGAGCTCTGGCATTTGGTCCCGCCTCTCAACCGTCAATCAACTGATGTACAGATTCCTGAGCCTACTGGGCTCTATCATATCTACATGTGAAACTGTGTATGGAGTCAGCCTCCACCACATCACTTCCTAGTGCATTCCATTTACTAACTACACTAACACTGAAAAAGTTCTTTCTAATGTCTCTGTGACTCATTTGGGTACTCAGCTTCCACCTGTGTCCCTTTGTGCGTGTGGTACCATTGTTAAATAATCCATCCTTGTGCACCCAGTCAATTCCTCTGAGAATTTTGTATGTGGTGATCATGTCTCCCCTAGCTCTTCTGTCTTCCAGTGACGTGAGGTGCAGTTCACGTACTCGGTCCTCATAACTCATGCCTCTTAGTTCTGGGACTAGCCTAGTGGCATATGTTGCGGTCGTGGTGGATTGGTGGTGTTACTGCTGACGGACCACCCAACCCACAACTCGATAGAGTGCTTATATTCCACTAGGAGATCACACCAGGTGCTTCAGGCTCTAGGAGAGGGGCTCAACGTCACACGTTTAGGGGATGCGGCTCCAGCACTCAGCCTCGTTGTCACGTGCACACACCCACTCGAGCCGCTGTGACTCCCCACTCTCTCCTTATGGGATATGACCTCCTCAATCCCCTTTGTCTTACTAGACTCCCGTCTTACCCTGTCCACAGCAGTGGTTCCTGTTTCTTGCTCTCTCTCTCTCCTTCTTTACTATTTCCTGGGAAGCCTCACTGGGACAAGTGCAAACACCAGCAAATTTGGATACATTTACTGGACGAAGTACATATACAATACACGCATACATATAATAATAATGAATCCTATACACTATACTATTATAATCAGGTTGCATTCCAACACCATCAGAACTCTATCCTTAGCTTGCTAAGTGGTATCCTATCTCTTGGTATTACCACCTAATATTACCAACCTCCTCACGTAGATTAAGTCTTACAGTATAATGGTAGACTTTCAACAAGAGAATATATACATAAAAATATATCTCTGAACACGTACAAGAAAATTCAGCAGGAAGATGCAATAACACAGATATATATATATATATATATCATATATATATATATATATAGTATAAATGTTCAGTGACACACAACGAATCAATCAATCACTCTATCTGTCCTAGAATATCTGTAGGTAATCCTGCCTACGACCGTGACTCTAAACTTCAATATACACTTCGTGGCACATAAATGGCAAACGATCACTCACCTCTCACTGCGTCGTTCACGCTAATGACAAACACTCTCACCTCCATACAAGAGATCATTTAGAACTATTTCACTACCCTGACAACTTCAGGTTCTTCCGGGCTTAACCACCAGGATCCTCTGCAGCTCCTCCAGGCTGCTACCATGAAGTTTCCTTGAACAATTATGGTGCTTCTCTACTCCTCCTAGGGTCATCCACAGCTCTCCTGGCTGCTGCACCATAAAGTTTCCTCGAATAATTGTCGTACTTCACCACCTCTACAGAAGCACGTGACACTCCTCCTCACTGCTTCTCCTCACAGATCGAGGTCCTCTCCTCCACTGCCTTGGAGTCTCATCAACTACTCCCTCTGTGCTGGCTTCGAAGTCCTCAGCAACTTCTTCCTCAAAGACAAACCTGCAACCCATTTGCACTCCAATAAATTGTTTTCCCTTTAACACATAAACAAAATTAATCACACAATATCTTTGCCTCCAACCTCTATCTGTCTTCTACAGATAGTGAGAGTGGACTCCCCCGTTTTGGGGCGGGTCCATGCGCCACCTCGCCGGGCGGGCCTCGCTCACTCTGGGAGGGCCTTCCCCGCCCCTCACTCAGTCGCCCTTCAGCGCCCAGAGTAGACGGACGTCGCTCCGTGCTCCTCCCACTCTACTCTCTTATTTCAGGCTTTCTGCCTTACCAAAACATGTTTAACTTGTAAATAAACATAGCTACTGTCGCTGGGCACACGACCAACTATAAGCAAACACTATGAACTGGCTTAAATCGGGCTTACCACAGATTATCTGGTCGAGGGCGCTCTTCCCTCTGACAAAGTCTGACCAGGGCGATTCCCACAGCCCACAAAACTGTCTCTGGGCGGCTTAATACTCTCCCCACCGTCCAGGACTTGAGACCGCAACGTCTTCAGCTCGACTCCACAGCTGGCACGTCTGCACACTTCTCTTCTCTTTGGAGATATATCACTAGGGGTTCCCTTCTGGCGGGAGCTTGACGAAGCGCGGCTTTCCCCCTGCGAAGTCCGGCCTCAAGTGAGGTCAAGGCTCTCCCAAAGCGAGCCTCACACCTCCAGCCAACTTGTCCACATCTCCTAACCAGTCATTTATCTGTTTCCTCGTTCATTGCCCATAATCTCAAATTTTTATTTAAATCGACCAAACTTTCTTACCTATGTGTTATCGCCTCTATGATTCCTGGACCTTCCAGTTAGGTCAGGCTTGCTGAATAACTCTCAAGGGGGAGACTCGTTTCTCCTGCAGGCTGAGATCATAACACATACCTCTGTACTTTTTCACGCTTCGTCTTGTGCTTGACTGGATACGGGCTCCATGCTGGGGCTGCATATTCCAGGATTGGCCTGATTTATGTGGTTTACAAGGTTCTGAAGGAATCCTTAGACAGGTTTCTGAAAGCAGTTCTGATGATAGCCAGCTCGCATAGGCCGCTGATGTTATTCTTATGAAGTGGGCGTCGGGAGACAGGTTTGGCGTGATATAAACTCCCAGATCTTTCTCTTTGTTCGTTTCGTGCAGAACTTCATCTATCATTCGGTATCCAGTGACTGGCCTCCTACGAAACCCCGCATAAACCACCACAAACCCACAACAGCAGCATAACACATACGCAAACAAACGACACATACACATATGTCAACCCATGGTGGACAGGCCACCGAACTTTCAATCCTTCTCTCTCTCTACACCCGCATCCTCTTCCTGAATTTCATCTCCCCATCCCTCTACCTCCCCCATCCTTTCCAAGCCCTTTGGACATCAAAGCGAAAGGCCTCCTAGTTCCTCCTCCTAGTTTCGTTACCTTACATTTACTTGGGTTGAACTTTAGTAGCCATTTCTCGGACCATTCCTTCAGTTTGTCCAGGTCATCTTGTAGCCTTATACTATCCTCCTCTGTCCTGATCCTCCTGATTATTTTTGCATTATCAGCAAACATCGAGAGGAACGAATCAATTCCTTCTGGGAGATCATTTACGTATATCAGAAACAGTATTGGTCCAAGGACTCATCCCTGTGGGACTCCACTGGTGACTCCCCGTCACTCCGAGACCTCACCCCTCACGGTGACTCACTGTGTCCTGTTGCTTAGGTGCTCTCTTATCCAGAGAGTACCGAGAGTTTAGAGTGAATACTAGGTCGAGTCTTGCTGGTTCATCATTGCCTCTCATTCTCGTGGAACCCTTGACATGCTGACTTAAAAAGTTATTAGACGTCACCTCTAGCAGTTTCGCTCTCCACATTTCGTCACCTCCATGTGGTTCTCTGTTTTCCCAGTCTATACTTCCATGATTAAAGTCCTCCATGATGAGCCGATGGGATCGATTTCTACAGGCAGCAGCGGCTGCTCTCTCAATGATAATGTTAACTGCCATGTTGTTTCTGTCATACTCTTGCCTGGGTGTTCTTTCATTTGGTAGTGGGTTAAACATCCCTGCTATTACTACTCTTGGTCCTCCCATCGTCATGGTGCTGGTTATGAAGTCTCTGAACCATTCGCAGCCTAGAATAACCATCTCGAAACTCCATTCCTTCCTCATCAGTAGAGCCCCTCTGCCTCCTCCCCTTCCTTCCCTCTATTTTCTTTTTACAGTGTAGTCATGGGGAAACACCGCATTCGTTATGATTCCTGAGAGTTTTGTTTCTGTGAGTTCAATTACATCTGGGTTTACGTCTTGTGTTCTTTCCCTAAGTTCACTGGCCTTGCTTGTAATCCCATCTATGTTTGAGTACATGACCTTGAAGCTGACTCTCCTCTGTCCATTTTCAGTTTCTATTGATTCCACTGGAGTTGTGTGTGTGTGTGTGTACTCACCTATACTCACCTATATGTGTCTGCATGATCGAGCATTGACTCTTGGATCCCGCCTTTCGAGCATTAGTTGTTTACAGCAATGACTCCTGTCCCATTTCCCTATCATATCTGGTTTTAAAATTATGAATAGTATTTGCTTCCACGACCTGTTCCTTAAGTGCATTCCATTTTCCCACTACTCTCACGCTAAAAGAAAACTTCCTAACATCTCTGTGACTCATCTGAGTTTCCAACTTCCATCCATGTCCCCTCGTTCTGTTACTATTCCGTGTGAACATTTCGTCTATGTCCACTCTGTCAATCCCTCTGAGTATTTTATACGTTCCTATCATGTCCCCCCTCTCCCTTCTTCTTTCTAGTGTCGTAAGGCACAGTTCCCTCAGGCGCTCCTCATACCCCATCCCACGTAGCTCTGGGACGAGTCTCGTTGCAAACCTCTGAACCTTTTCCAGTTTCATTATATGCTTCTTCAGATGGGGACTCCATGATGAGGCGGCATACTCTAAGACTGGCCTCACGTAGGCAGTGTAAAGCGCCCTAAATGCCTCCTTGGTTAGGTTTCTGAATGATGTTCTAACTTTTGCCAGTGTAGAGTACGCTGCTGTCGTTATCCTATTTATATGTGCCTCAGGAGATAGATTAGGTGTTACGTCCACACCCAGGTCTCTTTCGCGCGTCGTCACAGGTAGGCTGTTCCCCTTCATTGTGTACTGTCCCTTTGGTCTCCTATCTCCTAGTCCCAATTCCATAACTTTACATTTGCTCGTGTTGAATTCCAGTAGCCATTTCTCTGACCATCTCTGCAACCTGTTCAGGTCCTCTTGGAGGATCCTGCAATCCTCATCTGTCACAACTCTTCTCATCAACTTTGCGTCATCCGCAAACATCGACATGTAGGACTCTACACCCATAAACATATCGTTAACATATACAAGAAATAGAATTGGTCCCAGCACCGATCCTTGTGGTACTCCACTTGTTACTGTTCGCCAGTCCGACTTCTCGCCCCTTACCGTAACTCTTTGGCTCCTTCCTGTTAGGTAGTTCCTTATCCATGCTAGGACCTTTCCCCCCACCCCCGCCTGCCTCTCTAGTTTGAACAGCAGTCTCATGTGCGGTACAGTATCAAAGGCTTTTTGGCAGTCCAGAAATATGCAGTCTGCCCAACCATCTCTGTCCTGTCTTATCCTCGTTATTTTATCATAGAATTCCAGGTTTGTTAGGCACGATTTCCCTGTCCAGAACCCATGTTGATGTTTGTTCACAAACCTAACGTTCTCCAGGTGTGCAACCAGTCGTAGCCTAATTATTCTTTCTAGTATTTTACAGGGGATGCTTGTCAGTGATACAGGTCTATAGTTAAGTGCCTCCTCCCTATCGCCTTTCTTGAAGATCGGCACGACATTTGCCTTCTTCCAGCAACTGGGCAATGTGTGTGTGTGTGTGTGTGTGTGTGTGTGTGTGTGTGTGTGTGTGTGTGTGTGTGTGTGTGTGTGTGTGTGTGTACTCACCTATATGTGTCTGCAGGATCGAGCATTGACTCTTGGATCCCGCCCGATCCTGCAGACACATATAGGTGAGTACACACACACACACACACACACACACATATGGAGGAGATTTCACTCCTCCATATGTTGCATTATTTGTGTGTGTGTGTGTGTGTGTGTGTGTGTGTGTGTGTGTGTGTGTGTGTGTGTGTGTGTGTGTGTGTGTGTGTGTGTGTGTGTGTGTGTGTGTCTGTGTGTACCTCTTCAGAATATTTTTATGTATCTTTGGCCTTTGGACTGATAAACATTAAATATATCTTATAATAACAATGGCATATGTGTATGACATAAAAAGAACCATACTGGCCTTATGCACGTACAGTACTACATTTGATCAAATTAAACATAATGTAGGGATGCTTGCGTTAATCTTAAATGATACAGCCACTTAATTATGATTGGTTAATCTCATTAAACCCAATAAGACTACTTTATGATAGGACCCAGCAGAGGCCCATTATCAGTTCGAAGACATTGATGCGGATATTGTACAAATAATAAAGGAGACCTTCATTACATGAGAAATAGATCAGAGGCATGCCAAACCAAACTATTTCTTAGGTGAAGTATGTCCTTTCTAAAACCCACAACACAATAATGCAAGCACGAGATTTCACTCCTCCATATGTTGCATTATTTGCAAGTCCATTCTTCGGCAGCCGGGACAACCGTCTCCCAGGTGATGCATTTTTGCTAGGAGTAGAGGGTGAGGAGGTGGGTGCCGAACAGATTAGGGTATCAGTGGTGTTGTTGTTGGACATCCTGGTGGGGCTGCTGTGCCGGTTCATCAGGCGGTGAAGGAGGATGTTGTAGGTAGCCAGGGCTGGCGACCGTGCACCCAGGATTGCCTCATCCTCTAGTGCATCTCCTAATATTCCCAACTTTTCATGTGTTGAAACAGTTTCTGCCTGCAACCATTATTAGATTATTAAATGAAAACTAATTAAGGATATATTGCTGTACCATCATTTAGCTTACTACTACCCTGCCATACAAATATGAAATCGCCATTACATTTTACTAGAATTTTACCTAAGAACCACCATCTCTAGTGGCCTCTTAATTAAATATTTAAAGAAAAATAAATGAAAGTCCTTGAGTAAATACTGCCACAGAGACTAACCCGGCATTGTATGTAATGATACACAAATTACAGGATGAGCCATGGTGGCTCCTGGAAGCTTTCCTCCTGAGATTGCTTCATACTAAAAGGTCACATCTGTTGCGGATAGTTCTGTTTAGCCTACCGGGGACCAGAGCCAGACCCAGCCCCATCACATAGGTGCAGAGAGCAGGTGATACTCCACCACCTCACCAGAAAAAGCCTCCAGAAAGTCAGCACAGCTTTACAGGCAACTGGATGGTTCACAGAAACCAAAGCCTTGAAAATCACCGAACCAATTACCAGAAATGAGTCACATGAAACAACTGATTCACTCAAACAAGCTCAAAACTTACAAGTACTGATTGCCACCACCAGGCGGCCAAGCCCCGGTTCTCAGCAAGCTCCCCTAATCAGTTCTGTTCTTGATGTTGGTGTCACCACACCAGCTTGTAGTGCTTATTGTCATGCTGACTTGTGGGTGAGCCCAAAAACTGCAGGCTAAGTGTTGGGCAATCTGGAACTTTTATATCCTGTGGGGGGGGGGGGCCATTTGCTTATTAAATTGTTTCCCATTTTATTGCAGCTTTATGTTATGGGTTTCGGTAGTACAGTCGGGTTCGTTCTCGACACACAATTGAGAATTTCGGGTTCGAATCCCGAGCAGGATAGAAATGGTTGGGCACATTTCCTTTCACCTAGCAGTAAGTAGGTACTCAGGAGTTAGTTAGCTTGTTGTGGGGTTACATCCTGGGCGGGGTCAGTAATTCGACCTTCGGTGACCTCGATAAAAGCCAAAACGTGTTTGAATACACTCTGGTTTTCTGTCCCCCAACACAATGAACTATGAATTATGTGTGTGTTTTGATTCCAGTTTGTTGTGTGGGCTTGGTGCCCGAACATCTCACAAAGGCACTGGAAGGAGCGGCATTGACAATCCACCCCCGTGGAGATGAGAGATGGGATAGACCATTCGCACGAGCATTGGGTCATGCTCAAAAGTGAACTGCATGAAGAACCAAAGGCCGAAATAATAACAAAAGTACTACACACACAACGTACAGTTCCCACAGGGTATTGACCGAAGTATGTCCTCCCAGTTCAGACAATGAACCATTGGGGCACAGTCCAAATGGAACTGGAGCACAAAGCTCAGTGGAATCCAAATCTTCCTCAGGGCATGCCACGCAGCTGCAAACTCCTACTCTGTATTGTGGAACTAACGACCCTGAGCGGCTTCCCAAGTGCTGGTCATGAAGCCCCAACTCAAACCTAAAGCGTCCATAACGCTGTTATTTTTATTTTTATATTTTTATTTATTTATATGTACAAGAGTTCTTACAGTCTTGCACAGCCACTAGTACACATAGCGTTTTGGGCAAAGTTTACTAAGGGAGGGGGAAGGCACCAACGAAATGAAAGCTGAAAATCCCAAGAAGGAAGCCAGGTAATGCAGCAGTCGACAAAGGGTAATTAGGGTTTGAACCAAACACCGGTGGCAGTGGCAAAAAGGGCAAACCCAGGTAAACCAGAAGAGCCACCAAAACCACACCCTACTCAGTGGAAAACCCACGCAACCAAAGTTCAGGCTCCCGCACAACAACCCCAGTAACCGATGCTCGAGTAGTTGTCAGGGAGATGAACTGGAGAAAAAGTCTCAAAAAGGGTACTGGCAAAATGGAAACCAGTAGAATAACGTAGCTTACAAAACTTCTCAACTTCAATAGAGAAAAGGCAACAGTATCTGGACTGTAGAAAATAAGTCAGTCGTCACAAATGATTTCAGTGATTTGCATGTAACACAAATGCATCTTGATCAGGAAACGGAATGACAGACAGGAAGCTTGTAGGTCCAATTGCAGGCAAGAAAGTCTACATAAAAGACAAAATTTGGCACATATAAACAGAAAGAATGCCTTGTCTACCTCCCATTCCATCCCAGTTGAGATGAAAACAGGAGAGGCCATCTGCTAGTACATACAAAACCCATAAATGTCAACCACATAAACAAGTAAATCTGAGAGAGTGGAAAACACTCTTATGTTACGACGGGAGACAACAAAGTGGAATCTTTCCAATATAGACTGTGCACTGCTAAAGAACTACCCAGGTGCAACTGGCCCTTCAATTGCACCTGGAGCCTCAAGGGGATGAGGTGTGCCAAAGAACCATTCAAAGCACCACCAACTCTTGTACACTGAATTTACCTAAGGGTAAATTAAATTAAATCACTCTATTGTCCTCAATGAGAACAGGAAGCCAGACGCCCCTCTAACGTTCCCCGTTTTTCCCTGATGACTATATCCACCTAGATTTTGAACTGCCACAATGTTTTGCCACTTATAGCATACCTCACTGCCAGGCATAGTGAATTTAACCAGCATTATGAACGTTAGTAACAAAGCTTCACTGTATGCAAGAATTGACTGTAACCAAAAATTAAAAAGCAAAATCAGAAAGAACAAACATGACTGAACCAAAAAGCATCCGTAATTGGGTTGCCTAAATAAATAACTCCAAGATTACCTCTACATCAGCTGAATCCTGAGCAGATAGGGTAGATGCCAAGACATAAAGCGGCAGTGGCGTGGGTTGGAAGGGGGCTGTTGCTAGCCAGGTGTGAGCGGCAGTTGTGTCAGTACCATGCCTCACACTTGGCTCTTGCACCAAGAAATAAGCAATGAGGTCTGTAGCGGCAGGGAAGACACGATCCGGCGTGATAAATGCTCCAGCCAAAATGTACCGCTTGAACCCAGCTACTTTGTTTGGCTGAAGATAAAGATCGAAATTAATATACATATGAATAGCAATGAACAGGCTCCTGTGCTGATGTAAACAAATCTAATGCACTGGGAATATTTTACCAAATAACAGTGCAGGTAGGAAATTCATTGACATCTGCTTTAACAGTCTGATGCTAAATACAATAATAATGCTATCACGTCATATACAACTTGAAAATGTAACATGACTGACATTCCCAAGACCTTTTTTTTGTTTAGGAGTTAGATAATCAATGGTCATATAGTGTAAGGTATGGATATTTACCTGAATTTACCTGAGGGGCCACTAATACTAGTGGCTTCGATGAGGACAGGAAGTTGGCGGCTTGTCACTGCTCCCCCCCCCCATTTGTCCTGATGGTCTTTTCCAGCTGAATTTTAAAACCTAGCAGATTTTTGGCGTTGATGGCTTCAGCGGGTAGGTAGTTCCACGGGTTTATTGCCTAATGGGCGAAGAAGCATCTCTTGTGTTATGACCCTGGGTTCCTCAGTGGAAACCAGAGGTCAAAAATTGTGCTTAATAAACTTCCTTATAGTATTGGACGCATCGGGAGCTGCATTTGTTTGTATCTTCCCTGCCAGACGTAAGACTATTCTTGTTTCTCAAAGAGCATTTAAAGACTGAGCTTGGGGTTGATTATTCAATAATAAAATAGGCACCAACTATGTTTACTAATATTTTTCTAATCATTTATAAAGTAAACCTGAGTAAACTTGGGATAGGAATGCGGTACGATTAATTGAGGAGTCTGCTGGCAGCGAGTGAACTGAGGGAGGAGAGAGCAGATGCTCGCTCTTCTCTTTGGGCCATTCGTGGTGTCAACAACTGGACTCTGTGGCTCTGCACCTCTCTCCCTTTCCTCTTACTTATTTCCCTTACCTTAAGTTAAGAGATATCCTGGGTTTGTAATTGTGCCTATTCTGGTATTGTAGATTTGTGTAGACCTGTGGTAGTATTTTGCGAGTGTTTTGGGTACCCTTTAGTGTTGTGTTGTGTAAGGTACCACGTGGGCTCACTACCCCTAAGCTACCCAAGTTTCAAGTGTTCCACTAGTAGAGCTTTACCCTAGCTTGTGTTCAGTGTAAAACCTTGTATCCTGCTTATGTGGACCAAGGCTTTTAACGTAAGATAGTGTGGTAAAGTTATTAATATTATTGTTATTGGTGTGAATGTATATGGGGGGTTGTTAAGAGGGTTTAATAAATAAGTTAGTTTTGAGGTGTATCGTATCCATTACTCCTGTTGTAGTGTCGTAGTTGATTGTATCCCAGACGACAGATCTGTTTTAAAACCTTGCAGTATAAGCAGGAACCTATGTTCCTTGGGGGCTGGGCCTAATTGCATCACTACCCAGTTACACCTTGATTCCTACTATTGCCCCTACATCCATATAATACTAGGCCCCACAGACAGCCACCCATCTTTTTTATAATAAGTGGAGGCCTGTCCGGGAGGAACTTTATTATTGTAAATAATTAGATTTTTGAGTGCCAAAACTAAAAATTCTTGTTTTCCGCAGAACGGTTGTGTGCTAGCCTAGGGTCCAGCTCATCTGGCGAAGGACATTCTTTGCACTGACTGGACACCCAGCTGGATCCCTTCATGATTAAGTTTAGTGTGGCCTTGTGTTAGGGGCTGTGCAAATTTTTGTTTTTTTCCACTTTTTATTTTTTAATTTTTTCTGTGGCTAGGAGCTAAAATTATTAGTGATGGCATCTGAAATGCAAGGAACTAGCAATGGAGCCTTCATTGGTAGAGATAAAGAAACTTACCAAGTCTAAGTTAGTATTGTTAGGCAAGGAATTTGGCATAGAATTAAATGCCGCAAATAAAAAGTGGACTTTGGTGAATGAAATAGTACAACATTGTATCGATGAAGGACTATTGGCAAGTGATACTCCTTTATGCCAGCCTAGCCAAGCAGGAAGTGCAGCTCATACAGACAGAGAGTTAGCTCTAGAGTTATCAAAAATAAAATTAGAGGAGCAAAGTCTCAAAACCGAGGAGGCTAGAATTAGACCGAATACAACTGGACCTCCACCTGCCGGGGATTCAAACCCCAGGCATTATGAGAAAAAGCATAACTTTCCTGAATTTGCAGAGTCGGATCCCGAAAGGTTTTTCAACCATTTTCAGAAATTGGCTCTGTCCATGACCTGGCCAAAGGAAGAGTGGGAGAAAATCATACAGGGAAGACTTAGGGGTAAAGCCCAAGATATTTTTATAAATATGCCTGACGACGAGTGTTTTGAATATGTTAATGTCAGGGAACGAATTTTGAGGGCGTATGAAATTACTCCTGAAGCTCACCGCCAAGCTTATCGCAACCTTAGGCCTACTCACAACCAACCGTTCACTGAATTTGCTAATGATCAAATTAGATTGTTTGATAAATGGGTTCGCTCGGCTAAAGCCGAAACATACAAGGCACTGAAAAATGTAATTTTAAGGGAACAGTTTATAGATAGTATGCCAGATAATGTAGCACAGTATATTAGAGGAAGGGTAGAGGTAGATTCTAAAATAGGGGATTTGGCCAAGATGGCAGAAAACTATCAGTTGGCGGGCAAAAAGCCCAATAAAAATAATTTTACCCCACAGAGTAGCAAAACTTATACACACAGCCAGTCCAGACCAGCTCATTCTAACCCTTTACCTAATGCACTTTCTGTTTCAGACATAACTAACCCTGTTAAATTGTCTAGCCCCACGACACCTAAGAGTGAACCGAAGGGTAATTCTGTTAGTAATGTCGCTTCTCCCGGACGTATCTGTGGTCACTGTAAACGTCCAAACCACAATATTAGCCGTTGTTGGCAACTGTACCCGGAAAAAAGACCCAATGCTCTCGTTGTGACACAGGGCTTGAGGCCTTCTGAAGGGTTAGGGAGAAAGACCTCCAACCCACAGTGGTTGGACCTGCTTACCCCATTCTTATCGAAAGGGAGACTACTTTTGTCTGAGGGTTCTTCCTGGAGGGACGTGATGATCTTCCGAGACACCGGTGCCATCCAGACTTTAATTTTAGAGAGTGCTTTGCAAGGTGCCAACACTCTCGACACTGGAGAGGTGGTATTGGTCGAGGGTGTCACTAGTGATACTCGAGCAGTACCCCTCCGTAAGGTTACCCTGGAATATGATTTCCACAAGGGTATTTGTACAGTCGGAGTCACTTCGTACCTACCTTTCCCTAATGTTGATGTAATATTGGGTAATGATTTAGCCGGGGATAAGGTAGGGGACTCCAGACTGCCTATTATGTTGCCTACCCCTAAGGGTTGCCTGGATCCACCCGCCGCAGAGGATAATGTTGTGTACCCTGCGTGCGTGGTGACTAGGTCTATGGGACTTAAATGTAAGGGCAGCCCTGTGCTTGCCAAGGTGGTAAATCCCGAGGACACGAGGGACTTTCTGAGTGGTGAAAGCCCAGTGGACCTTGCGGACACATTCATGGCCCGACTCGATGACGTGGCCGAGGACATTGTGGAGAGCCTGCCACCGCCGACTACCGAGAGTAGTGAGGAGGTGGAGGAGAACACTGTTGAGCCTCGGCCAATGGCATCTGACCAAGGCCTGGACACCGCCTTGAGTGAGTTACAGAAAGCTGACCCCAGTCTGGCAGATTGTCATGAGGCAGCCGTCTCTATGGAGGAAATTGTAGACGCAGCAACTGGGTACTACTACAATGATCGGATTTTGATGAGAAAATGGAGACCACAGAGTGCTCCCTTGTCAAATGAGTGGGAGGTAGTCCACCAGGTTATGTTGCCGACCTGCTATACAGAAAGAGTTTTGTCAGCTGCCCATGATGATCCTATGGGGGGACATCAAGGCATTACTATTACTTATCGCAAAATCTGCAAGTATTTTTTCTGGCCCAAGCTGAAAAGCGATGTGGCAAAATTTTGTAATGCATGTATTGCTTGTCAACTTGTTGGGAAACCAAACCAGACTCCACCTAAAGCTCCTCTAAGGCCTATTGTCGTGCCAGAGGAACCATTTTCTCATGTGGTAATGGACTGTGTTGGTCCATTACCTAGAACTAAGTCTGGTAATATTTACCTAATCACGATGATGTGTATCACGACTCATTACCCAGAGGCTTTTGCTGTAAGGAACATCCGAGCAAAGACTGTTGTTGCTCGTATGTTGCAATTTTTTTCCACTTTTGGACTGCCTCGGGTCGTGCAAACTGACAATGGTACTAACTTTAAGTCTGATACTTTTGAACAATTTTGTAAGGACCATGGAATAACTCATAAGGTTTCCAGCCCATACCATCCGCAGAGTCAGGGGGGTAATTGAACGGTTCCATCTAACTCTGAAGCAGATGTTGAAGACATCATGCGAGAGTTCCCATACCTTCTGGGATGAGAACTTGCCGTATGTTTTGTTTGCTGCTAGGGAGGGGTTGCAAAGTTCACTGGGTTGTTCTCCTTTTGAGTTAGTCTTTGGCAATAAAGTTCGTGGACCCTTGCAAATGTTACAGGAGAATCTGTTAGGGAACGGAACGTTAACCGAAGGTTCGGCTTTCTTTGCGCAACACCACCAGAGACTCAAGGACTGCAAGGCTGCTGCGCTAAAGTATCTTCGGAAGGCTCAAGAAAATATGAAAGAACGAAACGAGGCTAAGGCTAAGGTGCGGGTATTTCAGCCTGGTGACCATGTCCTGGTATTAAATCCTCGACTAGGGAGCACCATGTCCCACAAGTACGAAGGCCCCTACATTGTGACAGAAAAGACTGGGAACCTCACGTACAAAGTGAGACACTCTGACAAGCATAATCAGGTAATGCTCGTACACGTGAATCGGCTGAAGTAGTTCCAGGGCCCCAGGCCCATTGCACTAACCAATATTTCCATTTCCAGTGAGGGAGGGGATGATTGTTCTGGGGACCCAACTAATCTCATTCTCAATAATTCTAGTTCTGTGAATGCTGTGGAGGGACTGTCCCATTTGCAGATGTCCCAACGTAAAGAGGTGCAGTCGTTGCTTGACGAATTCTCCAGTCTGTACGGGGACGTCCCGACCCAGACTGATGCCATTTACCATGATGTCAAGTTGACGGACTACACCCCCATTCGCCTTCAACCCTATCGGATGAGTCCGGAAAAGAAGGCCATCGTACGGAAGGAGGTCGACTTCTTGCTCCAGCATGGCCTCATCAGGCCGAGCCAGGGTTCTTGGTGCTCGCCCTGCCTTTTGGTCCCCAAACCAGATGGCTCCTGGCGATTATGCACCGACTACCGGCAGCTCAACAAGGTGACCATTGTGGACGCCTATCCATTGCCACGTCTCGAGGACTGCATCGACGAAATCGGGAACGCCACGTATGTCTCAAAATTCGATCTCTCAAGGGGGTACTATCAAATCCTGCTCACTGAACATGCTAAACAACTAACTTCGTTCGTGACACCCGAGGGTGTTTTTGAGTATCAAGTATTACCGTTCGGCTTGCGTAATGCCCCTGCCACGTTCCAGAGGCTAATGAACTCTTTTGCTCGCTAATGTGCCAAATTGTCGGGCGTATTTAGATGACATTGTGCTCTTTGACAGTAATTGGGCTGACCACATAGCTAGGTTATGCCAGTTGTTCACAGTGTTGAAACATGCAAATCTAACCTTAAATGCAAAAAAGTGTCATTTTGGCCAAAGCACAGTGACGTACCTCGGTTATGAAGTGGGCCAAGGAAAAGTGTTACCTCGGCAAGATAAAATCAGTGCCATTCTGGACTATCCATTGCTCCGGTCTAAAAAGAACATTCAACGATTTATCGGTATGTGTGCGTACTATCGACGCTTTTGTCAGAACTTTTCCAGTGTTGCCACTCCTCTCACAGACTTGTTGCGGAAGGCCGTTAAATTTAAGTGGTCATCGGACTGTGCAGAGGCATTTAAAAAGTTGAAATTGATCTTAGCTTCCGCCCCAGTGCTTCCTAGTCCAAGGTTCGACCGTCCGTTTAAAATTCAGGTTGACGCGTCTGACTCGGGGGCTGGTGCAGTGTTGTTGCAAACTGGGTTTGATAAAGTGGAACACCCAATATATTATTACTCTGTGAAATTTGACAAGGCACAACGCAATTATTCAGTGATAGAAAAAGAGGCGTTGGCACTAGTGTTAACATGTAAAAAGTTCGAAGTTTACCTCACAGGTAATATAGTGGAAGTGTACACGGACCATAACCCACTAGTTTTCATGAATCAGATGAAGCAGAAGAATAAACGCATCCTCAGGTGGGCATTGTACCTACAGGACTTCAATCTGTCTATTATCCACCTACCGGGCCGGCTCAACGTGATAGCCGACGCTCTGTCACGGTTGCCTGAGTAACATTCATCTGAGCCACAGGAAGCCATATACCAACTGTCATGCTTTAGTTATTTTTTTTGTAGGTTCTCCTGCGACATTAAATTTTTCGTGTCCAATTTATTTACTTCCGTGTTTTTTTTTTGTATGTGTTTTTTTCAGAGAATTCCTTTGTACTTTTCTTGCAGAGAAATTGTTGTTTTGATTGATTTAGTTTTGATTTATTGCCCAATGGGTGAAGAAGCATCTCTTGTTTTGTATACTACATTGTGGCTTGTTGAGCTTGAACCCGTGGCTCCTTGTTCGTGTTACGTCTGACCTTTTGAAGAAATTGACCCGATCGAGATCCTCCAAACTGTTAAGTATTTTAACGGTTTCAATAAGATCCGCCCTGTCATGCCTGGTTTGCATGGCATGACAATATAAATGTTTATACTCATCACGCCATATAATATGGCATGATATATAGACCTATATACAGTAAATGAAATAAACAATATTCACATTTGTTAAAGCAATACAATATTATACAGGATATTATCTTCAAAAATTCACCAAGAACCTGTATTGATACAGTTCCCAAATTCATTAGCTTAAGTTATGCCCAAAATGCTGTGCATAATTAGAGGCTTTTTAGAATAATAATAATAATAATAATAATAATAATAATAATAATAATAATGAACAAATCCACAAGGGCTTTGATGAGGGTTCAAACCTATGCACTGAGTGTTCCCAGATGCGCTCTAGTCAACTGTACCATGACATGGTGAAAAGAATTGCAACCTGGAGTGCTACTTCCCTCACGAGGATCACGAAGATTCCACTAAAAGCCTAACCAGGGTTTCACACAATTTTCCCCCTATGCATTCGGGCTCTGTCAACCAAATAGTTGTACCCCTGCCTCTACTTCAGTACATAGAGAAATCACAATAACATGATTTGTCAAATGAACAAATAAATTAATTTGTTCATTTGATATATCACATTACTGTGATTACTGCGTGCATTGAAATAATAAAATAATTATAATAATAACGATAATGTCTTCTTGCAGACATAATATTAGAGGATAAAAATCAACGCTTATGTAATTTGTGAAATTTATGTAAAAGTTCACACCAAGAATTTCGTACTCTATGCTGGATTCGATATTTACCCGGTAAGAGGAAGAGATATTTGACATTCATTACCTTCCTCCCTTGGGTAAATGTGACCATGTATTTCGGAAATAAAGTATACAATGCGTTATAATCTGGAAGAAAATTAGGTTGAAGCAGTTTGTTATGAGATCCCGGACAGGGACCCCACGTAAACTTTATGTTATGACAGCTCACGTTAGGTGCCCCCACTTTAGTGTTATGAGGAAGTAACCTTCAGCGTCACTGGAAAACATACCCTGGCCAAATATCAATCAATGTTCTAGGGGAGTGAAAGGCTAGTAAAACAAATATTCCATTTTACTGGGCATTAATATAAATCCACACAATATTAAAAAAAGAAAACAATCTACTAACTCACACACAATTTTTTATCCAGCTCCTCAACAGCTGGGCATGATCAACAAAACAAATCTGGAAAATGCATAAAATCAGCACTAGCTGACACCAGGCTCTATCCTGGTGCAGTGGGACACTAGCGCCTATTATGATGCTAATACCAATACAGGGTGGTGGTGTCACAACCAGTAAAAAATTAGGTATGAGGAAAGAATATCATATACAGCACCTTGGCATTACTTAAGTTGCTCAGAATACCACCTCACTAAGACATATAAAAGCACCTACCACCTGGTATAAATGATGCACAACAGTAGAAATGATCCATGGTATACATCATGTCAACATGACAATAATCCTTGGAGTCAAATAACACAAAAAAGGTCACAAACTCTGGACCGTAACGCCACAGATGCGCTGAAGAAGTGGAAATCCTCAATGAATTGGAAATTACACAGTATGCATGTGAGTAATACATCCGAGACCTAAATGTATACATTCTCCATCATGGTCAACATAGTGTTTCCTATACAGCATTTATGTAGCATTACATGCAATAAGCATACATGGAGGTTTTTCAAGCTATAGCCTGATATCACTGAATAGTTTGAGTACATCAATACACCAGCCTCAGTACGTGTGGTCATAACAACCCCCAAACAAAAACTTCTCCACACATCCTTCGGCAGCATCTTCACCATAAAACTTCCTGCAGCTTCTTCACCATACAACTTCCTGCAGCATCTTCACCATACAACTTCCTGCAGTATCTCCACCACAGTTCAAAACATCTCCACAACACGTTGGCATTTGACAAGTTCCTCAAAATATATCACCTCACTAAGACACATAAAAATCACCTACCACCTGGTATACATAATGGACAACAGCAGAAAATAATCCATATAAATACATACAGTTACATGGGTATAACTCTAGCAGGCAACACTACCCAAATAAGGTCACAAATCACGGACTAAACCTAACAGGTCCGCTCGCCTGAGGAGATCAGAGAACAGTGACTTCTTGAGGCAAGCTTGCCGAGAGGCGACACTGTAACCAACTCCAATAAGTCAACTGACCTTCTAATTTCAAATCTCGCTAACTCATTTACAATATAAACTCACTCAGGAACTTCCAATTCACTATACAACAACTTAAAGAGTATGAGGCACAACCTTACATAATGATATGTAATAATAATTCAATACATTAAAGAAATTATCATGAAATACAAAATAAGTACACAAAGAATTCGCATGAATAAAAGATGGCAACACTGGCAAGTCAGTCCATCACAGGGGGAGTGGGTGGTGGGGGGGGGAGGATTTAACGACATTCGCCAACGGTTATACATATGCATACAAAGATAATAAATATATTAAATATATATAACATGTGTATCATAAGATTGTCTAAGTGGAAAACGTTTCACAGTGCCATAATTTCATATAATGTACTGACAATGGGACAATGCTAGGTACAACACTAAAATGGAATCTTCTCAGTATACATGTGATGAATACATATGGAAACTAAATGTATACACTCTCTAACATGGTCCACAAAATGTTACCTATATAGCATTGATGTACCATTACTTACAATAAACATACAAGGATTTTTTCAAATTTATGACACCACGCTACTGCTATAACTAGACATCTAATATATATATCCAAAAAAACATGTCACACATCTTTGATACAGAATTAATATAGACTTGGAAATGTATGTCACACATTGACAACATATAAAATAAGAATAATATACGGTAACATGAGACTAAATCATATACACAATATTCGTGATACGAGACTATCAACCAGGATATTACTGTATAGTTTGAGCACACTCATACACCAATCTCAGTATGATCACACTGGTGTATGCGTGGTCATAGCACAACCCCACACAGCATCTTCTCTATACAACCCCCAGCTGCATCTTCAACACACAACTTCCAGCAGCATCTTCACCACATATCCCCCAGTGGCATCTTCACCATACAACCCCCAGCAGCATCTTCACCATACACCTCTGTCGGGGTTTACAACAAGAGGGTGAGCAACAGTATACAAGATATCCTCTCAACGGTCACACTATTAGCGATAACCGTTACTCACCGTAGCCCTGCGGGTCTTCACTCAATTCTCGCGGCGCCACTGTACACCAGGAGAGTTTCCCAGTCGATCTCCAACCAGCCTCTTTAATCAGAGATGAGTGAGAGCACAGCGTTTCTCTCTCCCTACTGTGTGCCCGCCCCGACAAGGGCTCTAATACTATCTGCTTGGTCACCAACTGGTGTTTCCGTGTCCAGTAACACGTCAGTGGTATTGTGGAATTGTGGTATCTCTATCACTCTCACCTTTTCAGTGGATAAATAGCAGCAAGAATTATGCATAATATGTATTACCCCATAATATTACCCCATAATATTATGAGGTAATACAAACGAGAAGGAATTTTGTATTTTACTTAAAACTCAAGAGATCATATTCATATATCAACAGGCAAGCAAGTACAAGCAGGAGTCGCTCTCTCTTCACATATAATTTGGGCACACCTTTATGGCAATACTCTCCCCCCTCGCGTCAACGTCAAAATCACCTGTGCGACTCTCTCACTGAGCGAGTGTTCGTTTGCTTGTTTGTCTGGCGTGAGGCGCCCATTTCTTTAAATTCTCAAGAATCACTATATTGGCACACACACAATTACTGCTATAATGGCAATAGAACGCAATTGAATCACTGCATTGCTCTTGCGCTCAAACAAATATTTCTATATCAATAAACACAGTAGCTCACAGTAATGCATTAAACACCGTAATATCACGCTAATGATGATAAATGTAATAAGACACTGCACTATTCTTCAACACCGTAGTTCACTTAAATGGCAGTGACATAGAAGCACTGTACACACAAAAGTTATTCAACACACAAGCATATATATATGGATCAATTCATCAAATCAATAATAGTATGATAAATACTGGGCACACAGCCTAACACCAATAACTGGTTCACTTATATATATATATATATATATATATATATATATATATATATATATATATATATATATATATATATATATATATATCGGGGTTTCACGGTTCTCGTTAGTGAAGGGTTAAAGCAAAGGTAGACTGGATCTCCTTTCCAGGTGGTTGCTCCGACAATAACCCTTACTCACCGTCGTTCTGCGGGTCTTCCCTCGATCCTCTAGGCTCCACTGCTCGCCCCGGAGAGTACCCCAGTCGATCTCACAACCGGCCTTAAATTGCAAGATGAGTGGGGGCACAGATCGTTCCCTCAATCTGTGGCCCGCCCCGACACAGAACTCTTACACAGCCTTTAAGGTCGCCAACTGGTGTTTTTAGGTGTCCAGTAACACTGCAGTAGTGAGGTGTAATTGTGGTAATTGTGGTAAGAGCAAATTCCAGTAATATGGTATCAGGCAGGTCACTCTGCTTTACTTCATTACACAGTCACAAGATAAATGGAGGGGATGATATCAAACACCAAAGAGTTTTGGTATTTTACTTAAAAGACAACGAGAAATATATATGCATCAATGTATCAGGAATAATATATGACAACTGCTCAATTCATAGCAGAATAATCTGGAGCGCACCAATATGGTAACACCGGCAGCGCCATGCGTCACCTGTCAGATGTCAGCTGACCGGGACCCTCGCGACCGTGAGAAAAGATTAGTACTTGTTTTCTAATTCTATCACGATCCCCGTTTATTTAACTTTTCCGCAAAACACTGTATTCAACATTCACATGGCATACTTATGATTTCACTGGCCTCACGATCAATATCTTATTCACAATGCACTCACAGTGACTTTTCACCGTACCAAAAGATTACTCTATTCTTAATAATATTTACTGTGCATGCATTCGCTTGATCACTGAACTTTTCTTTATATCTATACTTTCTCTCAAAGAGATATCACTGGCAATCACTTCACGTATATGATATTATTCAGTACACAGGCATGTCATATATAAATCAGTAATCAAATTACAGGCATATATATATATAAATCATGAAGATCAATACACAGGCATTTATATCAATAAATCATGGAGATCAACACACAGGCATTTATATCAATAGATCATAGAGATCAACACACAGGCATTTATATCAATAGATCATAGAGATCAACACACAGGCATGTATATCAATAAATCTTGGAGATCAATACACAGGCATTTATATCAATAATTCTAGGCTCATAGCCTAACACCAATATCTGGTTTACTACCAATATATATAATAATAATCACAGGAAATTAATAATAGTCACAGTAAATTCTTTGACGAATCCTGGTGCTTGCACACACCCACACATATATATATATGTAAACTGATACTGTGAGCGCTCTGGGTAGCCTCACCACACACTGTGCTCTCTGTGACTTAGACTCAGGTGAGACTTGCTCACGACATATAAAATATCCTGACAAGAAAATATATAGCTAACTAAAGGGGAAATGGGAGGGTAACTGTAAACACCTACTTCACCTATCCTAGGATGACAGTTGGGTTGTAGCTCCTGGTCCAGGCTCTCGCCTCGTTCACCATCCAGAAACACAAGCCCACGCCTTAGGATGTCGCGTCTCGCCGCTTCTGTACACTGCAGGTCCGTGCTCCTTCCTCTACAGTACGTCGCAGGGTTGAAGTCGGTCTCCTGGCCGTCAACTTTCCTCCCAACTACGGCAGCCAGCCTACGTCTCGGCGGTCGTCGCACGTTTCCCAATTAGTCCTTGTCACTGTACTCCCAGAGGAACTGCCTCTCACCACTACGAAGTCACTGTGAAGTTATCAGCCGTCCCAGACGATACTGCTTAAGCTCCACACGCACAGCACCCGACTTCAGAGCACTTGAAGCTCACTTCACTGTCAATTCCCTCGTCGTCTAGATATATCGCTAGGTATTTGGGAAGACTTCTCGACGTGCTTGCATCCAACTGTTGACTCGTAGGGTTCCACGAAGGTGGGGTTACTGTCAAACTTGACAGGATCGTCGATCACACGTTCAACCTGGTTGACAAGGCGGTCAACCCGGTTCACTCACGGTGGATTGGCCCGGCCACTAAGCTGTCTCTTATACTGGTGAACTGCCAAGGACGTCACACGTCGATGCCCGGCCCACTTCTTGCAACGCACCTGTCCCTGAGCACTTGTTGCTCAATATTCTGTCAATTCCTTATCTGAGCCACATCTGGGTTGCAGGAAGACCTCACAGAGTGCGCGCTAACAACTGGAGACGCTTACATCCACCGGAGTTCGGTAAATCCGTCACTCTGACAGGATGACCGATCGCGCGTCCTACCTCTCGGACGCGTCGTGAAAGACTGATATCGCCAAGGCGCCACCACGGCTGGACCCCCATGCCTATGTGACGTCACTTTTTCCAAAGTCGGTTTTCATTGGCTCCCAGTGCCACGTCGCTGACGGTGACCAATCTGGCGCCACTGACGTCACACAGTTTTGGCGGGAGAACAGACTCGCCAGCGCCATATTGGCTCCCTAAAGGGCCTATCCCACAGGCCAAAATACTATATTTTCGCAAATTTCTCGGCTCATCGAGAATACTGTTCTCTCCCACATATGTTCAATTGATGCCTGCAATGTAGAGAACGCTCGGGAATAGTGGACATGACTCTTACAGCAGGCGTGGGAGAATTAGAAGGGGGGGAACACCGTCACAATAAATATATATATATATATATATATATATATATATATATATATATATATATATATATATATATATATATATATATATATATATATATATATATATATGTTACGGTGCCCTCTCCTATCTCTTTCGTTTGCCTGCTGTAAGAGTCATATCGACTCTCCCTACTGTTTCTCTGAGGTACAGGGAAGTCTGTTGGTATGTGTGGCGACCAGATCGGCAGCCAGTTAAGGGAGAAAGGTTCATTATAAGTTGTGAGTAAAAGGAAATTGGCGCCCTGATGAAAATGAAAGAGTATCCCCTACTGCAGATATGACGTTTTTGAATGGACGCTAGCTGTGTGCGGATTGGGTGGCTTGGGTCACGGGCGACCAATCAGAGCCCGCCGTGACGTCACCGAGTGCCCCGGGCGGCGCCAACGTCAGAATTGACCTCACAGTAGAGGGGACAGGACGCACCTCAGTCAGCTCTCAAGGATTGAAGGCTCTACAGGCCTTTCTCAGTGGATTAGAGCTAGCCATCGCAGCCCACCTGATATATTGGAGACCCCGCGCTTCTGGGAAGCGAAAAGGAATCGAGTTCATTGAGCAGAGAAGCGCCAAACTCGGAAAATTGTCGGCGGCGACGCTGGGCGGCGACGCTGGACGTTGAGGGCCTGGGAGGTGTGGCAGGCAGGCTTAGCCAGTGACTGGGTCACATCCACTGAGGGTGTTGGAGGGACGACACCGTTCCTAGGACGAGGAGCAACGCCTTGTGGAAGGAACGTGTGTGTGAATATAGCGATTAGCTCATCGCCCATTGATGAATCAGGATTGGGATAGCTGAACCTCAGGGATTGGAACGGCGACGACGTGAAGGCTTCACGACACCTGAGGACCTGTGGGAACGTTCCTGGATCGCCGAGGATCGACTCAGGAAGCGTGGGACCCTCACACCATCGAGGGACAGGCGTCGTGAGCCAGGACTGTTAAGGTAGATCATTTTCCCTCCCATTACCCCTTTGTATGAGTAGGCTAGATAGACCATAATATTCACTTATGTATGTGGAATTAGGACATTAATACTTCAGTAGTAGGATAGGCTGCAGGGCAGCTTATGTCCAGGACTGTCAGAGAGGACAGTGTGTGTGAATGGCAGGACAGTGAAGAAGAGGAGCCGACATGGTGAAGAGGCCCTTCTGTGAGAGAGTGTGTGACTCCTGTCTATCTGCCCAGTTGAAGGAGCCTGGAGAACGTGAGTGAAGAGTGGCTGACAATCTCCAGAGTTATTATTATTATTTTATCATTTTCTTGTATTACTTGTAGTCATATGTGTGATTATGTAATTCGTGTCAGTAAATTCACACATTTTATTATTGTGTTTAAGTGTGCCTCCATTATTATATTTCTATATGAGTATACACGAAGGTCATCATAGTACCACCTAGTTCTTATTGCCTGGAGAGTGGTAAAACAGCACAGACTTATATGAAAGGTACCCTTAGCCATCCGATCAGTATTAGCGCCTGAAAGGTGGCAACTAATAACGTGGTGGCTAGAGAGAGGTAAAGCCACACGGACCTCCAAGGGAGTGTACCCTGCGCTGACAGTCCAATAGTAGATCTTGGGAGTAGCAACACTCTGGCAACAAACAACATATATACACCCACTGAACTGCATCGCTGGGGTGCAGATATAATAACCCAGCTGGTGACCTTGTTGAGGAAAAGATAGAGAAGACAGGCGGGAAAGGAGTTCCTGCAACCTTTTTGTCTGGCAGGCAAGACTCAGGGGAGTTACTGTTATAAGGTGAGCCTGAGTCTTCCTTCACTCCTCCTCGGGTCTAGGCCGGAACTGTTAATAGCAGTTTCCCCGTGGTTGACTGAAGGGCTTCCAGGGTGAATCAGTGGCAACCCTTTTCAGTGGTGGAAGCAAAGACCTGCGGAGGTGGGCATTGCTGGTCCTCTCCTGTGGGACCAAGGAGACTCCGGTGAATCCCGGGAGTCGGAGGGGCTGAGCATTCTTTTGAGCCCCTAGCAGCCGAGTGCTAGCAGAGCCCCGGCCCACCCCCCGTGACAATATATATATATATGGTGGTGATGGAGGTGCGCCCCATCTTACGACAACCGAAAGCTTGAAGAGTATGACCTCTTACTGAAGACCATGCTAGAAAAAGTTGTTAATCTCTCCCTCAACGAGTGCCAGTGGAAACAAGCCACTCTTCCTGTTAGGCTCGGTGGCTTGGGTGTCCGCACCGCCACCCAAATTGCTGTCCCAGCCTTCCTGTCTTCCTCCTCAGCATCAGATGACCTGGTTAAGGAAATTCTACCTGACACCCTCAGTGATGTAGCGGGGATACAGGACCCCCACTACACGGAATGTGACACGAAATGGGGTGCCATGGCAGGCCCAGCACTCAGACCAGCCATGCCGAAAGCCAAGAAACAATCCAGTTGGGACAGCCCCATTGCAGACAAAGAAGCCACAGCTTTGCTGGAGGCAGCAACAACCCCCAGTGATCGTGCACGCCTCACAGCTGTGCAGGCTCCCCATGCAGGGGACTTCCTTTTGGCAGTCCCTATGTCTGCGACAGGCACACGTCTTGATCCGCAGGAGCTCCGTATTGCAGTCGCTCTCCGTCTTGCTGCCCCAATCCACACTGTTCATAGGTGCAGATGCTGACGAATATGGATTGCATGGCCTGCACTGTGGAAAATCTGGTGGTTGGCACACTAGACACGACGAAGTCAACGACATCATTAAAAGAAGCCTTGCCTCTGCCCAGTGTCCAGCGGAGAGAGAGCCCCGCAACCTTCTGAACCGTGACTCTGTTAGCTTTGCCGGCCGACCAGACGGAATCACACTGCGTCCGTGGAAGGGTGGCAGACAGTTGGCATGGGACTATACTTGCGTATCCACCCTGGCAGCCACATACATCAACCTCTCTGCCGGCACAGCAGGAGCCGCGGCGACACACAGAGAAAGAGACAAGTCAGCCAAGTACAGGCAATTAGATCATCGGTACAACTTCGTTCCAATAGGGTCTGAGACCCTAGGCCCATGGGGAGAGAGTGCAAGAAGGTTTCTAAAGGATCTTGGTTCCAAGCTCATTGACACCACAAGAGACCCTAGAGCTGCAAGTTTTCTCTTTCAGCGCCTCAGTGTCGCGATCCAGAGGGGGAATGCTCGCTGCATCCTCAGTTCCTGCCTAACGTCGGAGGAGTTCGAGGAAATCTACAGCCTCTAGGAAGCGAACTATTTTTGTGTCCCCTCCGTGGTGCCTCCTTGCCGTGGTGAGGGGCTCACGTACACCTCCCTGGGACCGGTGTGGGTTGCCTGTGCCCCCTCTCCTGCCCCCTCTTTGGGTGGTGTACGTGCTGAAGGGCACCATGTAGGGGCCTTGTGAACCATCGGACGACCCGCTGGAGGGGTCGCCTGTGAGAGGCCGCCCTGAGTGGATGGTTGGATGTCCAGGCTAGGGCGATAGGGGGACTGGGGTCTTAGCACCAGTGTGGGAGAATGCACGAAGTAGTAGGACTCCCCTGTTGAAAAGGGGGAGCACCGCTGGGGACGACACACCCTTCCTGCACTGGCCCGCGCTCGGCCTCCCTGGCTGCCCTGGTAGGTGGTATCCCTTGGTTCCGGGTCCTATCCCTTTTATTAGTTTGCTATATGGATGAAGACTTGACTACTTCTAACCAGGCTCATGGGGTGGGCGACCAGGCCCCTGAGTCGGACCGTCCTGGAAGTCCGGGATCTGTAGCCTCCACTGCAGAGCCCGGTTTAGGCCCAGACCGGACTCTTCCTCCCTGCTCCCATCCCTCCTCTGTGGTTGGGTCGAGCTCCAAGCCTGCTGTGGTGACCGTCTCGTCCCCTTGCACGGCTCCATCTCTTCTTGCGACTACTGCGCCTTTCGACCCGTCTCTCTCTACGGGTTCTCATCGCCGTCCCCGCCACGGCCGCTCTCGTATGCTTTCTTCCCATCCTACTTCGTTCCATGCTTTGTTTGGTCCTGCTACATGGACTAAGTATTTTGACCTCCAACCCTTGGACTCAACTCCTCCTGACGATTTTTCCCTTCATAGGCATCTTGTCGATTCCGTGGATGCCTCTGTCACCTTCAACCCCACTCGTCTTGGTACCCGTGTCGTTGCTGCTCCTTCTCAGGATGCGGCCACTCGCTTGGCCGCCTTATCCTGCCTTGGTGAAACCCCTGTTCGGGTCTCGAAGAACGCCCGGTTGAATGCCAGTGTGGGCACTGTTCTCCTCCCGCACCATGTTGCGACCGGTGTTAGGGATCTTAGGGACTGCCACGAGGATATCAAACATGTCCTCGAGGCCCAAGGTCATTCTGTCCTCCAAGTGGATACATTTATTCGTCCCCCTCGTGGTCATCGCCGTCTGCCTCTTCGGGTTGTGAAGGTTACCTTTGATGGTAGGACCCTTCCATCCTCTGTTATTCTCGCTGGTGCCAGGTGCTCCGTTCAGGAGTATATTCCATCTCCTCGGCTCTGCGGTAAGTGCTGGAAGTTTGGGCATGGTACCCTCAGGTGCTCTAGTCCTGTCTCTCTCTGTCCCCTGTGTGGAAGCGAGGGTCACTCTAAGTTGGAGTGCACTTCTCCCCAGGCCCGCTGCCTCAATTGCGGTGAGGCCCACCCTACCTTCTCCCGTGCGTGTGTTCGTTACAAACTTGAGGCGGCTGTCCTCAACTTGAAGCACCGGGACCGTTTGTCTTTTCCTGAGGCCTTAGACCCAGACACGCCCACCACCGCCTCCCCTGTTTCCCTCAGTTCTGTCCCGAAGGGTCCCCCTCCTGGTTCTCTGTCTAGGGCTCCCCTTCATTCTACCCAGTCTGTCACATCTCCTGTGTCTTCTATTTCCTCTCCTACTAGTCCTTCTCCTCCGTCTCTTGGCTCTCCACGCCGCCTGACTGTGCGGGCAGACGTCCATCGCTCTCCTGATGGTTGTGTTGTTCGCTCTCGCTCTTCTTCTCCTATCGAGACTCTGGAGTCTGTTGCCCAGTACGTTGCTGCTGGGACGCCTGTTTCTTTGAGTCAGAAGCGGAAACCTGGCTCCTCTCCTTCCTCCTCCCCTGTCGGTAAGAAAGCTTCGCTTTCTTCTTCGCCCCCTATCTCTGCTTCTATCGTTCCTTCCACTCCCGCTTCGGTGGTGGTGCCCCCTGTTCCTACTGTGGGGGTTTCTTTAGCCCCCAGTTCCATCTCAGTTACTGCCCTTGCTGAGGTGCGCTCCCCTCTTTCTGCTCCCCCTCCCCCCCTTCCTTCTTCTCCAGGCCCTGCTCGTCCACCTCTGGTCCGTCCTTCCGCTTCTTGCCCTCCTTCTTTACTCAGTTTACCCATGCCCCCTAATCCTGACTTTGCTGACCCTGATCCTGACTCTGTGCTTTTTTAGCGTGCTGTGTTCCTTCTTCACCTTTGTTTCTTTGCTCTCTGTTGCTCTCCTCTCTCTCTTTAGTGATGTCTTTTCTTCAGTGGAACATCCGTGGATTTTACGCCAATTTCCTTGACCTTCAACTTCTCATCTCACAGTTTTCGCCCCTTTGTGTCTGTCTCCAGGAGCCGATGCTTGGTTCTCGTTCTGGTCGCTTCCGTGGCTATTCTTTTCTCTCCCCTCCCCCAGCCACAGCTGGGGTCCATCATTCTTCTGCTCTCTTGATTCGTTCCGATGTTCCCTTTGTCCCCTTACTTTTTTCCTCGCCTCTCCACTGTTCTGCCGCCCGTGTCTTTGTGCGTAGATGGTACACGGTTTGTTCCATTTATCTTCCCCCCACTGTCCCACTTTCTCTTCCCGATCTTAAACACCTCCTAGACTCCTTGCCGGAGCCTGTGCTCCTGCTGGGTGATTTCAATTGTCGTCATGCCCTTTGGGGTGATGTGCTGACAAACACCCGGGGTCGCCTACTTGAACCTTTCATCCTCTCTTCTTCCCTATCCCTTCTTAATTCTGGTGAGCCCACTCATTTGGACTCTCGGACTCGCTCCCTTTCTTGTCTCGATCTTTCTCTGTGCTCGTCATCCCTTTCCTTAGATTTCAGGTGGCGAGTCCTTGATGACCTCCATGGCAGTGACCATTTTCCTATCCTTGTCACTTTTTTCTCCTTTCGCCCTTCTCTCTCCTTTCCTCGGTGGCGGTTTGCCGAGGCTGACTGGCGCCTTTTTACTCTCCGTGCTACTATTTCCGACCTCTCCGTTTTACCTCTCCCTCGCGCCCTCCTTCTTTTTCATGACACTATCTTTGAAGCTGCCCTGCACTCTATTCCTCGCTCTTCCTCTCGGGGAACGCGAAAGTGCGTTCCCTGGTGGAATTTGGACTGTGCTCGGGCTGTCCGCTGTAAGCGTGCAGCCTGGAAGAGCCATCGCCGCCGGCAGACGGTTGAGTCTTTTCTTTTGTTTCGGAAGGCGAGTGCGGTGGCCCGTAGGACCATCCGTGCGGCTAAACGTGCTTGCTGGGCGACTTATGTCTCTACCGTTACTTCCGAAACTCCTCTTCCGCTGGTCTGGAAGCGTATCCGCAAGATTGCGGGTAAGTTCGTTCCCGATGTCTCCCCGGTCCTTCGCCTCCATGGTGCTCTTGTGGCGGACCCGTTGCAGGTTGCGACCGAACTGGGTTCCCATTTCTCCTCTGTTAGTTCTGGTTCTCATCTCCCCCAATCCTTCCTTCTTCGTAAGCCTCTCCTTGAGTCTCGTCCTTTAAATTTCTGTACTTTTCTCCACCTTCCCTATAATGATCCCTTCTCTCTCTCTGAACTTCAATCTGCCCTAGCCCTTTGTGGTTCTACGGCAGCGGGCTCTGATGGCATTCATTATGAAATGCTCCGCCATCTCCCTCCGTGCACGTCTCAGTATTTACTGAGTCTGTACAATCGGGTCTGGGAGTCGTCGTCAGTCCCTGAAGACTGGCTCGATGCTGTTGTCCTCCCTGTTCGGAAACCAGGGTCTCTCGGGTCATCCCCCAAGGACTTCCGCCCTATTGCCCTCACGAGTTGTGTCTGCAAGCTCTTTGAACGTATGGTTAACGTTCGTTTGATGTGGTTCTTAGAACACTATAACCACCTCTCTCCTTCTCAATTTGGTTTTCGCAAGTGCCGCAGCACAACGGATGTCCTGGTAAACTTGGAGGTCTATATTCGTACTGCTTTTGCTGCGAAGACTTCCGTTGTTGCCGTCCTTTTTGACCTAGAAAAGGCTTACGACACTACCTGGCGGTATCACATTCTGTCTCAACTTCATTCTTTTGGCCTTCGTGGGAACCTCCCTCTCTTCCTCTCTCGTCGTTCCTTTCGTGTGCGGCTTGGTACTGCTCTCTCTGCCCCTTTTCGGCAGTATGAGGGTGTGCCCCAGGGTAGTGTTCTGAGCACTACTCTTTTTCTAGTTGCCGTCAACGGTCTTCTTTCTTCTCTTCCTTCTGGTGTCTTCTCTGCTCTGTATGTTGATGATCTTACCCTTTGCTGTCAGGGTGATGATTCACCTCTCCTTCAACGGCGGCTTCAACTTGCGATTGATGCCGTGTCGTCGTGGGCCACCGATCATGGCTTCAAGTTCTCTGCATCTAAGACTTGTGCTATGACCTTTACTCGGAAGCATGTTGTTCTTCATCTCTCTTTGTCGCTTTATGGTCATCCCATTGTGTACAGGGATTCCGCAAAGCTCTTGGGGTTAGTCTTTGACACTCGTTTGTCTTGGTCAGCCCATATCTCTTGCCTCCGAGTTGAGTTCTCTAAGGCCCTTAACCTCCTTAAGGTTTTGTCCCATACTTCTTGGGGAGCGGATAGACGCACGCTCCTATATTTGCACTCCTCTCTCGTCCTGTCTAAACTCGATTATGGTTGCCCTGCTTACTCTTCTGCTTCTCCTTCTACTCTTCGCCGTCTTGATGCTTTGCACCATACTGGGTTGCGTCTCAGCTCTGGTGCCTTTCGTTCGACTCCCGCCCTCAGTTTGTATGTTGACACTGGCTTTCTCTCTCTCCAGGACCGCCGTGACCGCTACTGTCTTCGCTATCTTGCGCGGTCCTTACAGCATCCTTCCTCTCGCCTCTGTCGTGCTTTGACTTTTCCTCCTCCTGTAGCTCCTGTTCCTCTTCATTGTCTCCCACTTTCTGTCCGGTTATCTCGCTTGCAGGATTCTCTTTCTGTTCATCTTTCTAATGTTTCTCCTCGTATTGTTCCTTCCTTGCCTCCGTGGAGAGTCCCCCTTCCCAAGTTTTGTACGTCCTTGACTTGTATTACTAAAGCCTTTACCCCTCCTACAGTTCTGAAAAGCCTCTTCCTTGAGCACTTTTCTTCGCACTCCCGCTCTATTTCCATCTTTACCGATGGGTCTAAGTCTGCGGACGGTGTGGGCTACTCTGTTGTTTTTCCTGACCGTACTTATATGTGTCGCCTCCCTTCGGAGGCTAGCGTCTTTACAGCGGAACTTTATGCTATTCTCTATGCTCTCCGTCTCTTGCTTTCTCATTCTCATTCCTCCTTTGTGGTTGTCGTTGACTCTCGTAGTGCCCTAATGGCTCTTGGGTCCTTTAATCCTGTCCACCCAGTGGTCATCGAGATTCAGCAATGGCTGTTTCTTATTTCTAGTAAGTTTAAATCGGTAGAGTTTTGCTGGGTTCCCAGCCATATTGGTGTTTCTTTGAATGAGCGTGCGGATGCTGCCGCTAAGGAAGCCATCCGTTCTTGTCCCATCTCCCGTAAGGGTCTTCCTTATTCTGACTTTTATCCGGTTATTCATTCCTCTATCCTTGCCCGTTGGCAGAGTTGTTGGTCCTCTGTGGTTAGTAACAAACTGCGTACTCTCAAACGTAGTGTGTCCCCGTGGCCTTCCTCCTACCACCGTAACCGGCGGTGGGAAACTGCTTTAGCACGGCTGCGGGTTGGCCATACTCGCTTAACCCACGGTCACTTAATGGAGCGCCGCCCTGCTCCTTGTTGTCCGAATTGCGTTGTCCCTCTTACGGTTATGCATATCCTTGTTGAATGTCCTGCCTTCCAGGACGAGCGTGTGTCTTGCTTTCCGACCGTCCCTCGCGGTCACTTGTCCCTCGATAGAATTCTAGGTGAATCGGATACTTTTGATATCGTTCGCCTTATGCGTTTTTGTTCTCGTATTGGCTTTCTTGGTAATATTTAGCGCCCTCTGATTATTTCGCACTTTGATGGTGCTACATAGCCTTCCCGGTTTGGTGCCTTCTTTTGATAATTACCTTACCTTACCTCCTTCCTCTTAGTTCTTTATTTCTGTGTCTTCGTCTGGTTAAGTCATCTTTGCTATTTTTTATGGTTATTTGTCTGGCATACCCATCGTTCTATGTGTAGAGTAGTATACCTGGGGTGTAGTAAGTGTTTTTAAGTGTTTATCTCACCTATTATGCTAACGGGGGTCCCAGTGTAAACACGTGGTCCCCTACCCTAAGCTGACTCTAACTTTAAGGGTTTTATAGTAGAGCTTTACCCTAGCTTGTTTTCAGTGTAAAACCTTGTATCCTGTCTAAGTGGACCAAGGCTTTTTAACGTAAGATTGTGTGGTAAAGTTAGTATTATATTGTTATTGGTGTGATTGTGTATGGGGGGTGTTAAGGGGTTAATAAATAAGTAAGTTTGAACAGAGTATCCCTTTTTCCTCTGTGGGAGTACAATGATCTATCTCTAGACGTACAAGGTGTAGTAGCAAGTATTTATTACTGTGGATTTTATTTTGGGGCCGGGCTTTTAGTTCTCCCATATTTTGATACCTCTGTATTCTACTTACCCTTACCCCTTAATAGTACCAGTTCCCCATAGCAAGCCCCCTACCTTTTATAACAACTGATAAGACAAAAGGAGCTGCAAGTGCCCCAAGATTGTAACAAACTAGGTCTGTTGTAAGAATTATCCAGAATGTTTTATCTCTACAAGGGAGAATGGGAGACCCGCGTGGTGACCCCGGGAGCATCCCCCAGGGAATTCGCGGTGAAAATAATCGCCTGGATTCTCAAGGTTGCATATAAGGAATCATTAGATAGTATTCACTTATTTAGAGAAATTAGCCTTCATTCAGTTTGCATTCAAATTGGATTGTATAGTATTACTGTTTATAATATCAAGAGTATTCTCATTATTAGAAGAAGGAGTTTAAGTCACCTTCAGTGACGTCACAGGTCAGGAACACTTTATTGCAGAGTGACCTAGCGGTCATAGGTCACCAGTTGCCATGTCCTCTATTTTTCTCAAAGGTCAAATAGCCATTTGGTAGTTGGGAATAGCCCTTCCTTAAGATGCTTGTATAATTTAACTTCAGTACAATAATTCAATCAATCTGGTTAATTCAGTACGACAGAGGTCAATTGTTAAAATAAAGCCTGGCAAAGTAACTTAGATACTTAGTCTATGCAGAAGAATACGTGCTCTGGCTTCTGTGTAGAGGAGCAGAGGGAGAGATTAGTGTGGTTTCAGAAGCGACTGGGAGAGGTCATCCATCTCACCTCTTCCCCAAGGCAACACAACATCTAGCTGCCTATAGAAGGTAAAAGTTGCTTGGAGTTTCTTAGGGATAGGTCACTCATTGCCGTTAAATTTATAGTCAGGGTATATTTCAGTTAGGGAGTGATCAATTATTTAGATTTTGTTTAATTTTGAATAAAGTAATTAGTTAATGTGCATTTTATTATTTCCATTTTTTTTGTACTTATGTGAACTTGTTTTGTATTTATGTGAACTTGTCACGTGGCCGAGTTGAGGTGGACGCCGATGCTCATATCAAATCCGAGTACATCATTCACATCGTTTTGAATTAACTGCACATTTGAGTTCCAAGGTTATTTGATGCTAGTGGGGAATCAAGCCCCAAGGTTGATTGTTTAACGTGGTCGATCCAGACCTCGATCATTGCTCATTTGGGTACTGGTCTGGTGGTGGCAGCGGAAAGGAGATCCTAGGGCTTTGCTAAAAGCCTATGTCGCGTCATACGGGTTGTAGAATCTCAAGTCGGTAAATCGTCTTGAGACCACGTGGCGTGGAGTCGGCTCGAGTAAAAGTCTTGGGGTCCCTTGGTAAAGAACTAAAGTAAAGAATACGGGTACAGAGAGTAAAGGGGGGAAAGATATCAGGAGGACCCCCCCCCCTGTGTTACAAGATGTTTATTTTGTAAGGAAGGACATACCATTTATCAATGCACAGTTTATGAAGACCATGGCAGTCGAATCAATCGACAGAAATCTCTGAACAGGTGCATCCATTGTCTACAGAAGCATGATACAAGTGAATGTAACACTCAATTATAGAACTGCCAATATTGTCATAAAAGTGTACATCACACAGCACTCTGTGGTGATCAACACAATCCAGATCACAGACATCCAATAATCAACTTGCATCTCAGGCAAAGCCAAAAGATGATAATACCTCAACTTCTGTACAGTAATGAGTAATGTCAGTGCCTTAGATAAAGAGACTGTTACCACAGCGATATTACCTACTGCATAGCTGGAACTATGCAATCAAGGAATTTGTATTCAAACAAGAGGCCTTTTTGATCAAGGGTCACAGAAAACCTTTATCAGTAAAATGATGGCAGAAGATTTACAACTTAAATCTTCAAAGCAAGTATCTACATCCATATCAGTGTTTTTTTACCAATTCAGGTCGCAAAACCTTTCCCGTAGTACAACTCAATGTCTGTCTAGGTACATCCCAAAGGACAGTCGAAGCCATAGTTGATAAAATTCCTACTGAAATAGTAGTGACTGGTCTGGCAGCCACTACCAAATTCCTAAAAGAAAAAGGAATCCAATTAGCAGATCCTCTGCTCGATTCTGACTACATAGGGGATATTGGAATCTTGATTGGAGCTGACTTCTATCATCGATTCATTCTGGGATCAGAGGAATCTATGGGTGTGAATTTACTCAAATCAGCAGGAGGCATATTGATGACAGGACCTATACTAGATCAATTCTCGGAGGACACCCGACGCTGTCGAGTACACGCTATCTCCACTCCTCACTCTACGCTGTATTTCAGCCCTTAAACTACCGCCAGATGATGTAGACCACCACACACAGGCAGCTAAGTACATAGAGTCCAAGCATGTCATAGCACAATCAAAGTAACCAACCCATATCGACTCATTCTGACACAACCTAAATTCAAAACAATCCTCTCTGGCTGTGAGTCAGTGCTGCTGCCCGCCACCCGCACTGCCTGACGCAAGTTTCCACCACAACTTTACTCCAGTCATCCTCGACCTATCATGTCTCCCAGGAACAAGACTGCACAGGTAAATAAGATCAACAAAGCCCTAACAAAGCAGCCATCCTGACAAATACTGACAGTCATCGTGTTTCTCCCTCTGGAAACTCTGGGGCCTGTGGCGGCGGTGCTGCACTCCCCTCCACCCCATTGAGCCAGGGAGGGATGTCCTCTCAATCATCTCCTGCTACCACTCTTACATCCCTGTTTACGAGATTCAAGCGTGCTTCTGGTCCCTCTCCGGATTTCCCTAACTGGGCTGATAATCAATGGTTCAAAAAGTTGTGCTCAGTCCTTGAGGCTCAAAATAGGATTTTCTTGAATCTTCAATCTGAAAACCAAGCAAACTGTTCGAACCTCCATAAACAACAACAAGAAATAACCCTCCTCCAGGAGGATATTAGAAACTTACGGGCTAGCCGAGATCAACTCCAGCATGACTTGAATGGCCTCCGTGAGGAAAACATTCGTCTGAAATCTGATGAAGCCATAAAAAAACAAGAGGAAGCTCTCAGCAAAATGACTGCATGTATCAATATATTATCCGCCCAACGTTCCATCACCCAGGATGAACAAGATCAGCAAAAGCTGCTTGATTCTGTAGTTGTGTCGTCCCAAGCTATTCCAGTGGAACGCGTAGGTGAAAAGTGTATTGAAATTGTTCAGGATCTCTCTTAAACCAAGAATTGCAGGTCAATCTAAACAAAACTGACATTATTGCTGCCCACAGAGTAGGCAAAATGAACCCATCAGGAAAAAACCAGCTCAAAATTCGCTTGAAACTGGCCTCCCAGTCCATGAAATAGCATCTTGTCCGGAAAGCTGCATCCTAACGAAAGGGAACCTACATCAACGAGTGTTTGACTAGAAAAAGGAAGCAACTCCTCTACCGCCTGCGTCAAATCCGTCATCAAAACCCAGATGCGATTCATCAGTGCTTCGTTAGAGATGGCTTGATTAAAGTGAGAAAGACCACAGTGGGTAAAATGTTTACAATTGCTATTGAGGATAACCTCAACACTTTCCTCTCCCAATGTGGTTTGTCTCACTTTATTATCACTCTCAATGACTCAACATAAATAACCCCCTTGTCACCTGGTGCGGGCTAGGTATCCTAATTTTCTCTTTGCTTCACCTTTTTAATTAATTTTTAATTTACTTCTTACTAGTCATTTTCTGGACATAATTAACCGAGTGCTTTTATATTTCTTTAGGTCTTTTTAATTATACGATCATAACTACTTATAGTTAATATTCTTTAGCCTAAATTTGCCTATGTTTATTATTCAACTTTTTTCTTTGGATTTCATTTATTACCTAGGTTGCCTAGCCTCGCCATACTCTCTTACTTCATTGCACCCATGGCTTTGCCTGTGTCTCAATAATGCAAATTATTACTTACAATGTACCTGAGAGTACCTGTAAGCCCCTTGTAAGCTACCTCATTTTTTTCTTTTTATGTTCATTTTGTTTTTGTTTTTGTATAGACTTGTTTATATATTTTCCCCTTTTATATCATAATTCTATTTTGCAATTTGCCTTTCTTGCCTTGTTTTCTTGCAACCAGCCTTTTTATACAGGCAAGTTTAGACCCTGAACTAAACCTCTTATCCACTATCTATGACAATCATCACTTTAATGATCTGAATTGCAGATATTTTACAGCACATGATGTAAACAATGTATTAACACATAATCACAATATCTCTGTAATCAACTTAAATGTTAGATCCTTAGGTAAACACTTCGATGATGTTAGTGCCTTGATTGAAACTATTGACAACAAATTCATTTTTATTATACTTACGGAAACGTGGTTGAAAGAGGATACTACTCAACTCTTTAACATGCCTAACTACTCGGCAATTCACAACTGTCGTCAAATTCAGAGAGGTGGTGGTACTGCTCTTTACTACCGCTAAGAACTTACATGCTTAAAAGTAATTAGAACTAGAGACTGCTGTGGGGAGTATATCTTCGCCAGTTTCAGAGTCAAGGGTGCCGAGTCTATCCTGTCTGTGGGTGCAGTCTATAGAATTCCTAACACTGATGTGTCTGAATTCAATTCAAACCTTAGTAATCTAATACTCGATAACAGACTGAACAAAAACCATCTAATTATCGCAGGGGACTTTAATATTGACCTCTGCAAGCCTACTGCTGTTAGCTTCCTCAACTGTATGAATTCCTGCTTCCTCATACCCTTAATCACTAGACCTACTAGAATCACTGATAGTACTGCCACGACTCTAGATCACATCTGGACCAACATAACCTCTCCGCTTACTTCAGGTATAATCACCGATAGCACTACAGACCATTACCCCACATTCCTCTTAACTAACATTAACAAACCACCTCTAGAGTCAAGGGAGATAAGTTTTAGGCTGCACAATGAATCTGTTATAAACAATTTTATAACTGCTGCTGATAATATCAACTGGGAGTCCGAGTTAGGTAACGTAGAGGACATCAACCTAGCAGTGCAATTTTTTCTCCAAAAAACTCTTAGCCTTTATAACACCCACTGTCCTATGCTTACAAAACAAGTCACACCCAAAAGGCTCAACAATCCCTGGCTTACAAAGGGAATACTTAAGTCCATTAATAAAAAACATGACCTTGAGAAGAAATATAGGCTAGGAACCATCTCCAAAGAATTCTCAAAGAATTACTCGTTACTGCTATCTAAGATAATTAGACAAGCCAAAACTAAATACTACGAAGATAAATTTACCCAAATAAAGAGCAACATTAAAAAAACTTGGAGCACAATTTCACAAATATTGGGATCAAAGAAGATTTTAAACAACAAACCAACACTCCTGTCCAATAACGATGGTCAGCTTTCAGCCTCTGATTCTGCTATTGAGTTCAATAGGTTCTTCTCTTCCATTGGGTCATCCCTTGCAAATGATATTCCATGTTGACCAGACCACACACTAGAAGTTGAAGGGACGACGACGTTTCGGTCCGTCCTGGACCATTCTCAAGTCGCTTGTGATGAGGAGGTAGAGAACGGTAATAAATAGGCAAGAGAGAGGTAAGGAGCTACTCTTTTGGAGAGTCTTTTGCTACTTCTCCTGGCCCACGCTGTGGCATTGATCTCATTAGTTCCTTTGACAGGTTTGTCAATTCTAACTCTAGTACTCTTTCGGACCTGTCTGCCTTTAGAGGGCCCTCATCCCCGTTCTTGACAGCTTGTTTTCTAAAAATCACCACCTTCCTCGTCGCTTCCAGCTTGCCCTTGCCTCCCTAAAATCTAACAACTCTATTCTTATCCTTCCTTCTGACAAAGGCAATTCGGTGGTTGTCCTTGACCGTGAGGACTACCTCCGGAAAGCAGATGTCTTGCTCTCTGACTCTCGCACTTATGCTCCTCTGACTTCTAACCCTTTGGATCGCCTCAAAACTTCCTTTAACCGCAAACTAAGACAGCTCTCTAGTCTTTGCCCTCCTGACTTTGATCTCATTAAACGTTTCCGTGTCATCTGCCCTTCTCTTCCTTATTTCTATGGTCTTCCTAAGACTCATAAACCTGGTGTTCCTCTTCGTCCTATCATTTCTTCACGGGGCTCTGTCAGCTATTCTCTTGCCTCCTGGCTCGCTAAAACCCTGACACCTTACCTTGGCACTTTTTCCCCTGCCCACCTTCGTCACTCTCAGGACTTCATAGAAAGACTGCGCCTGCAACCCTCTTGTAAGATGCTTAGTCTTGATGTCGACTCTCTGTTCACTAATGTTCCGCTCGATGACGTTCTCTCTTTCCTTAGACGGAAGGCGTCAGAGGGCCTCCTTCCTCTCCCACTTCCCACTGACGTTTTCCTCGATCTCATTAGACTCTGTGTTGAATCTAATTCTTTCTCTTTTAACGGTAAATATTACACTCAAACTTTCGGTGTCGCTATGGGTTCCCCTCTCTCCCCTGTTCTTGCTAATTTCTACATGGAATACTTCGAAACTGTTCTTCTTCCTTCTATTGATACTCGTCCCTCTCTCTGGCTTCGCTATGTTGATGACATTTTTGCTTTATGGCCTCATGACCTTAATCTTTTCCAGCCTTTCCTCGCCTCTCTTAACAATCTGGCTCCTTCTATCCATTTCAAAGTTGAGTGGGAATCTAATTCCCTCCTTCCTTTTCTTGATGTTCATGTTCACAGCTCTGTGTCTGGGTTCTCTTTCTCTGTCTACCGTAAACCCATGCATAGTGGCATGTACATTCACTTCTTTTCCTACCATCCTCCTTCTGTTAAGAAAAGTGTCCTCGTCTCTCTCTTCCTCCGCGCTCTACGCATCAGCGACCCTCAGTTTCTTGATTCTGAAATTTCCTTTATCTACAAATCATTCTCTCGCCTTGGTTATCCTTTGCATTTCATCAACTCTGCCTACTCTCAAGCTAAACGAAATTTCTTTCATCCTAAACCTGCTTCCAACAGTAGTAGCACTGTACTATGCCTTCCCTTCATATCTGAACTCAAAACTTTTACCAATACCTTTCGTCCTCTTGACATTAAACTCGCCTTTCGACAAACTAACACACTTCGTAGCAATCTAGTTCACACTGCTCCTCCTGCTTCTAATGCTGCTGGTGTCTACTCTATTTCCTGTTCATCTTGTCCTCTCCAATACTTTGGCGAAACTGGCCGTACACTGAATGACAGACTTAAAGAACACAAGAGAAGTGTTAAGTCTGCAGACACTAACAATGCTCTCTTCTGCCATGTGAGGGATTCTAATCATCCCATTGATTGGTCTTCCTCCAAAATAATCTTTCCTGCCTCTACTCTTCACAGACGCCGTCTTGTAGAATCGGCTCTTATACACAATGTACCCAACATGAACTTGAGTCCTGGCTTTGTTGCTGTGGACTCTTCCCTTTCACAGTACATACTCAAATGCTCTAATCTTTCTAACAAACGTGACTTAACATAAGCTTACCCCTTCCATTTATCTTTCTTTCTCTTTCCTTTTCTTTCTCTCTTCTCCCCTTTTTCTGTTCATTGTCTTCTCCTACGCTCCCTTGCTATCCTCTTCTTATTCCTATTACTTTTCCTTCGGTGGTTATAATGGGAGCTGCCTCGTATGGGCCAATAGGCCTTCTGCAGTTCTCATTATTACTACTATTCTCTACACCTTACTTTCCTCCTCACCTCTCTCTTGCCTATTTATTACCCGTTCTCTACCTCCTCATCACAAGCGACTTGAGAATGGTCCAGGACGGACCGAAACGTCGTCGTCCCTTCAACTTCTAGTGTGTGGTCTGGTCAACATACTTCAGCCACGTTATTGTGACTCATCGCCTGCATATGATATTCCATCTTCTAGTATCTCCCACCCTACCCATCAACATTGGTGTTCCTCAGGGCAGCATACTTGGCCCTCTCCTCTTTCTCATCTTCATTAATGACCTTCCAAAGGCCTCCCAACACCTCAAACCATGTCTATTTGCTGACGACACAACCTTCATTTACTCCAGTCCTGACCCCCTTGCTCTAAATGCCACAGTAAATGCTGAGCTAAATAAAGTCCATCTTTGGGTGCCAACAAACTCATCCTTAACATTGACAAAACTTTCTATATTCTGCTTGGCAATAAATCCTCTAATCAAACAAATCTCAAAATAAACAATACCCAAATTTGTTACAAATTAGATGGAAAATTCCTTGGCGTTCTCATTGATCACAAGCTGAATTTCCAGGGACACATTCTAAATATATCAAAAAAAGTTTCAAAAACTGTTGGCATTCTTTCTAAGAGAATCAAAAACGACTCCTTTATGGATATTTTTTAATGGTAGCTCTAAATCTGGACCCCAAGGAACCAGTCTAAATGATTGTTTGCAAATAAGGCTGAAATCAGTCAAAATCTATATGTAGATAATTTTCAAGGGACAGTTAACAGTACTACTGAACTGTTACAATTATATCAAGAGGCCAACAAGGAGCTACAAGGTGCCAACATGCCACTACAGTCATAGGCCTCTAATAACGCATTGAATAATCAAATAGTAGAGATTACCCTAAATATCACTTACCAGAATCACAAAAGGTGTTAGGTATGGAATGGGATCTAATCTCGGACACAATATCAATCAAATCTGTACCAGTAAATTATTGCATTGCTACAAAAAGGGATTTGCTTTCACAAGTTAGTAAAATATTCAACCCACTTGGTCTATTAAATCCTTTAACTATCAAGTGGCGTTTATTGGTGCAAGAAGCTTGGAAGACTAAAGTTGGTTGGGATGATCCACTACCACTCCAGTTACAAAAAGCTTGGATGGAAGTTGCTCACGAACAAACTTTAGTCGAAAAGATAGTCTTTCCGAGACACATAGTCGAGGAAAATGAAGTATCACTACATGTAATCGCAGACTTGTCAGCCAAAGCCTTTGGAACTTGTGCTTACTTAGTGACTTCCATTAATCATATCTTATCACCTCTAAGGCCAGAGTTGCTCCATTAAAAAAGAGGACTTTGCCTCAGATGGAACTAACTGCATTGCTAACTGGCACACGCTTAGCTGTGCATATCAAACAAGTCTTGTCTACCATGAACATCAAATATGTCATTATATGGTCTGACAATGAAGCCGTCTTACAATGGATATGAAACAACTATCCGATTCCATATGTAAAAAATCGTGTTTCGGAAAATAACCCTTACACTGCTCAGAGGTCCTAGGGACATTTACACCCCTGTGCGCAAGAATTTTTTTTTTCGTCTTCTAAACATGTTAATTTGAGTCCCCTGAGCACGGGAAAAATAATAAAAAAATTCTATTATACATACCAATGACACAATTGAGCCGAGAAGTTGGCCGATGACATCACAGAACGTGAGCGCTCAAGGGTGCTGCGTCAGCCAGCCATCACTCACGGCCGCTCACGCGGCCCGAATTGCCGCGAATTTATTTTCGCTGAATTATTTAAAGTATTCTTGGGTCATTTTACACAATTTTTTTCGCTAGTATTATTCCAATTATTAGCAATAGACGTTGTATTATAATAAAAATGGTATAAACTCACTAGGCGCTCACATATTAGTGTCACAAGTATGCCAACCAAAATGGTATAATTTACAGAAAATATTCAATGTATTTTTTTTTTTCAATATAAACACAAAAATTAACTTGATATGCACATTTATTTACCAAAGAATTACACATTTAGTACTCCTGGAGACTGTGATACTGTGCGAAACAGTCGATCTGGCACAGAGGGACGGCACACGCTTCGCACCATGTCAACACCAATTTACGTTTCTGTGGCCTCAATTTGGTACTGGAACACACAACATACCGACGCTGGCCTGCTGCACGAGCTCCAGTTGGTGGTAATTTCTTGATTTGGTGCATCAGAAAGGCCTCCCTGTAAGCGAGCCTGGGTGCAGGAGCATGGTTCAATATTGGGTCTCGAATGGGTCTTTGTATGCAGGTGTGTCCTTGCCAAATTTTACCTAGCAACTGTTTCACAACTTGAAAACTAAACGAACGGAAATATGGTTTTCTACCTGTCTTCACAAGAAACATGTTGTAACTGTTCAGCATTGTTATGTCAATAAGGTGGAAAATCATTTTCTTCGTCCACTTCACAGTCTTCCGTACACACTCTACAGCACCCACCATCATGTCACATTTATCAACTAAACGCATGTTGATGTTGTAGTCCATCACACAATCTGGCTTATATATTATTTGCTTTGTTGTTCTGTTCACCTTGCCACTGTCCACCATTGTACCAGGGTGAATGGTGGTCAACATGTTCACTTCACGTCTGTCTTTCCACCGCACTAAAAGCACTGCACCACTTTTTCTTACCTCGCAATCACCTACTTGCATAGCAGTGTCAAACACAGGCATTTCCTTTCGTTTTGGTTTTACTGTTCCACACACTCCAGTCTTATTATCAAGCAAGAATTTCGTTAACAAGGGACTGGTATAATAGTTTTCTGTGTACAATATGTGGCCCTTGTTCAGATATGGTGCAAGCAGTGCCTTCACCACACTACCTGAGAAGCCATGTTCGTCATTAGCAGGAATATCTACATTTGTGGCTGAATAAAGTATCATGTGTAACACCATTCCTGATTCACAGTCACAGAGCACAAAGAATTTCAGTCCAAATCGGTGACGTTTTGAGGGAATATACTGCTTGAAGGCAGCACGTCCTTTGAAAAGCACAAGGGATTCATCAATAACCAGCTTCTGAGCTGGTACGTAGTAATCTCGGAACTTTCCAATCAGGTCATTTAGCACGTGCCTCACCCTCCAAAGCCTATCATCCTGTGTCTCGTCTGCATTATTTGCAAAATGAATGCACCGTAGAATCAACAGAAATCTGTCTCGGGACATATATTTCCCGAACAATGGTGTTGGAACAGCGTTGTCTTTGCTCCGATAATCTGAAATTACGTGTTTCACACAATGTTTCATCAACATGCAAATTGCGAAAAACACATACAGTTCACCAACAGTTGTCTCTTTCCAACGCTGTAGTCGTGAAAATTCTGAAACTTCCTCACCTTCAATGAGATCGGCCGCAAGTCTGTTTGTTTCATGAACAATGTGTTCCATGAGCGGCTCATCGAAATATGCAGTAAAGAAGTCCATTTCACATATTTCGTCACCAGTATCAGGGAAAAGATCTGTAATTCCCACATCTCTGTTGTCAAAGTCGGGAATTTGTGGAACAAAATCTTCCCATCACTCCACACACACAAATCTACCCATATCAAATCTACCCATTCTATCAAAAATATTTGAAAAAATTATTTACAAACAGCTCTATTCCTACCTCGTAAAATTCGACATACTCAGCCCCTGCCAGTTTGGCTTCCGGTCCCAAAAGAGCACCACGATGCAATCATTAGTCTCCTTGACGTAATCTACTCAGCCCTTGACAAAATGAGTTTCCGATTGGACTCTTCATTGACCTAAGAAAAGCCTTGATACTGTTAATCACAACTACCTCCTACTTAAACTCCAGCATTATGGAATCCGAGGCCTTGCCCTTGACTACATCCGATCCTATCTTAGTCACAGACACCAATATGTAACTATCAATGATACAACTTCTTCCACTCTACCAATTACCGTTGGAGTGCCACAGGGCAGTATCTTAGGACCTCTTCTATTTCTATATATATAAACGATCTGCCTAATGTCTCTAATATTCTCAAACCTATATTGTTTCCTGACGATACTACTCTTATCTATTCAGACCTCAACCCACATACACTAAATAATGTTGTGAATAATGAATTAAAAAAGTCCACTTATGGATGTCAACTAACAAACTAACATTAAACATCGAAAAGACTTACTACATCTTATTTGGAAGCAAATCATCAAATGCAATTCAGCTACAGATAGACAACATTAACATCAGTAATAAAAATGATGGCAAGTTTCTTGGCCTATTCCTAGACAAGAGACTCAACTTCAGCACCCACATTCAACACATAACTAAGAAAGTCTCTAAGACAGTTGGTATACTCTCCAAAATCAGATATTATGTTCCTAACTCTGCTCTCCTCTCTCTCTATTATGCTCTAATCTACCCCTATCTTAATTATGGTATCTGTGCATGGGGGTCTACCACTGCAAACCACCTTAAGCCCATCATCACCCAGCAAAAATCTGCTATCAGAATAATAACTAACTCTGCTTTCAGACAACACTCAGCTCCCTTGTTTAAATCCCTAAACTTGCTAATATTAACTCCCTCCACACATTCTCTTGTGTCAACTACATCTACAAAACCCTGTTCTTAAATGCAAACCATGCTCTGAAACTCTCTCTGGACAGATGTAATAGGACCCATTATCACCACACCAGAATAAATATCTCTTTGATATCCCCAGGGTCAAACTTAATCTGTGTAAACACTCTATGCAAATTAAGGGACCTAGTCTATGGAACTCACTCCCTAGTGAATTGAAAAACTGTAAAACTTTTGCCTTATTTAAAACAAAAACAAAAAGTACTTAATTTCATCTCTTAGTTTCCTACACTGAGCTTTATTTTTTGCTGT
>WNGS01166292.1:36818-59291 GCA_020271785.1 Procambarus virginalis | reverse complement strand
ACACACACACAAAATCTGTGTGTGTGACCGGGAGCCGGTCGGCCGAGCGGACAGCACGCTGGTGGTCCTGGGTTCGATCCCAGGTGCCGGCGAGAAACAATGGGTTTTCTTTCACCCTATGCCCTGTTACCTAGTAGTAAAATAGGTACCTGGGTGTTAGTCAGCTGTCATGGGCTGCTTCCTGGGGGTGGAGGCCTGGTCGAGGATTGAGCAGCGGGGACACTAAAAAGCCCCGAAATCATCTCAAGATAACCTCAAGATAACCACAAACACACACATCTTATCGTTAAAAGTCTAAAAAAAGTCTTATCCCAAGTTCTTTCCCAAGAGGCAGACAAGAGGAGCTCCAGCATATTTCAACATCCTAAGTAATGTAGTACAGGATGATGATAGTGAGTGGTGTCCCAGAGAACATAAAGGTATAGTGCTTTTGAAAAATAGGTGAGATAACAGGAATGTGCCAAGGGAAGTGAAAAATTGGATGAGAAAAAAGTTGCTCTTGTGTTTCCAGTGCAGAGAAGAACATTCAAGATGGCCGCCGGCAAGAAGAAATACAAAACAGACTTTGATTTTGCTGGATTCAATGAAGAAAGCATTGATATAACCAGTCTATACAACAAGTTGGTAAAATTAGATACTATAGTGAACTCTCATGTAGAAATAATTAGTAAATTGAAAGAAAGTAATGACCATTTAAATAGCAAAGCCATGTAAGAAGAAAATAAACTCTTAAAATAGCAATGGAAGAAGTTCAAATAGATTTAAACATAAATGACTAGAATAGTTTAGGTAAGGAAATTCAACAGGAGAAACAGCTTTTGTCAGCACAGATGGAGGAAGTTACACAGGGAATAGAACAGTGCAAGAAAGATATGCAACTCACCTATGCACAAGTGGCCAAGGAGAAGGAAAAAATTGAAGAAGCAGTCCCTGTTAATGTTTGGCTGCAAAGAAAAGGAGATAACATCTAGGTCAGAAAGAGCTGTAGAAGAAGCAAAAGTAGTTGATAAAATTATTGGCTTCGTGGAAGGTCTTACAACCATAGAGAATGTGTGCGACTACAGGAGAATAGGCAGATATGTAAAAGGGAAAGACCGACCTTTGAGAATCACCCTAAATGGTGCCAAACAGATGGAAGAAGTACTAAGGAATGCTAGAAAATTACAAAGTGATGAGGATGGGAAAGTGTGGTCATTAAGACGAGATCTTTCAAAAGAAGATAGGGAGAAGCTGAAACTGAACCTCGCCGAGGCAAAACGTTTAAATGAGAGCAGGAATGAAGAAGAAATCAATTCTTTTTTCTAAAAAAGTGATATGGGTAGGCAGACCAGTAAAGTGGTACATAAAGGCAAACCAACAAAATCATTAAAGAGAAGGGGAGTGAAAAATAAGAAGACGGCGAAAAAGTTCCTGAAGATTGCATACACCAACATAGATAGAATAAGATCGAAGATACTGGAGTTAAGTGACGTAATACAGGTGCAGACACCAGACATTGTTGCACTCACGGAGATAAAACTTGAAGATGTTATTTGATATGAGGTCATATTCCCAAGGGGCTACTCAATTTGGAGACGAGACAGAAAAATTAGGAAAGGCGGTGGCGTTGCTGTGCTGGTGAAAGAAATAATGACTGCCAATCCACAAGAAGTTGAAATAATAGCACTAGAGATCTGCCATGAGGATGATAAACTAATGATCATAAATGCATATAGTCCACCGCCAAGCAGCACATGGTCATAGGAGGAGCTAGATAGTAAACGTGAAGGTCTTATAACAATAATGAGAGAGATCATAGCGAGAGCGGATAACGATAGATCACGACTGTTGATAGTCGGCGACTTCAACTTGAAATCCATAGACTGGGAAGCATATGAAGCTAAAACAGAAGATTTTTGGACCTGTAAATTTGTAGACCTCATCCTGAAAACATTCTTGTATGAACATGTTAAACAAGCTACGAGGTTGAGGGAAGGGGACGTTCCCTCCATGCTAGATTTGATATTTGCCAGGAAGGAGGAAGAAATGTTTGACATTTAGTACATTCCTCCCTTGGGTAAAAGTGACCGTGTCTTTTTGGGAATAAAGTATGCAATGCGTTATAATCTGGAAGAAAATAAGAAGGTTGATGCAATCGAAAAACCTGACTTTAGGAGAGGACATTATGGCAACCTTAGAAAAATTTTAGTGAGTATAATTGGACAGACTTGTTGCTAGGCTAGGAAGTGAATGAGATGTATGTCAAGTTTTGTGAAATATATGATAAAGGCACAAAAAAATGTATACCAAAACAGAGATGCAGAACTAGGAAACAGGATTGGTTCAACAGAAATTGCGAGAGGCCCAGAGACCAAAAGACACAAAAATGGAATCAATACAGGAAGAGGCCAAACCCCCAAACATACAAGTGATACAAAGATGCGAGAAACAACTACACGGCAGTGAGGAGAGAGGCAGAAAGAAATTTTGAAAAAGGGATTGCAGACAAATGTAAAACAGAACCAGGTCTATTCTATAAATTCATAAACAACAAATTGCAGGTAAAGGATAATATTCAGATTTTAAAAATGGGAAATAGATTCACGGAAAAAGAAAAGGAAATGTGTGAAACATTAAACGAAAAGTTCCAAAGTGTGTTTGTACAAAATGAAATCTTCAGGGAACCAGACACAATAAGATTTCCAGAGAACAACATAGAGCACATAGAGGTGTCTAGAGACGAAGTGGAAAAAATGCTCAAGGAGCTAAATAAGAACAAAGCAGTTGGTCCAGATTGAGTTTCACTATGGGTCTGAAACAATGTGCACCTGAGCTCAGCATTCCACTTCAACTGATCTTTCAGGCATCCCTGTTTACAGGAGTTGTAGCTGATGTGTGGAAAAAGGCTAACATAGTTCCAATCCACAAAAGTGGAAGCAGGGAAGACCCCCTTAATTATAGACCTGTATCATTGACAAGTGTAATAGTCAAAATATTGGAAAAAATAATTAAAACTAAATGGGTAGAACACCTGGAGAGAAATGATATAATATCAGACAGTCAGTATGGTTTTCGATCTGGTAGATCCTGTGTATCGAATTTCTGTGATCCAGCAACAGAGATATTACAGGAAAGAGATGGTTGGGTTGACTGATCTATCTGGACCTAAAAAAAGGCTTTGGACAGAGTTCCACATAAGAAGTTGTTCTGGAAACTGGAAAATATTGATGGGGTGTGTGACGGTGTTCCCCCCCCCCCTTATATTTCTCCCACGCCAGCTGTAAGAGTCATATCTAATTTACCCGAACGTTCTCTGCCTTCCAGAGAACAAATTGACATATGTGGGAGCATGAGGCGTTCTCGCATAAGAGAGAAATTAACTAAAGAAGAGTGTTTTGGCCTGTGGCTTAGGCCCTTTTGGACGCCAAGATGGCGCCGACTCGTACGTTTTCGCGCCAAAATGTTATGACGTCAGTGGCACCAGATTGGCCAAGAACGGTGACGTGGTACAGGGAGCCAATGAGAAACGCCCCTGGCAAGTGTGATGTCACAAGTGGAGGTAGGTCCGGGCCGTGCACCCCCGTGGCGCCAGGAGTTAGATACGACACGTCGTCAAGGGCGGACGTGCGATAGGGGGTCCAATCAGTCTGACAGTATTCGCCCCTCTCCGGTGAATATGCATCACCAATGGTCTGCAAGCATCTTGTGAGGTCTTCCTGAACTCCATGAGGCGGACAGAAGAAGGAATTGACGGGAAACGAGCAACAAGTGCTCCAGTGACAGGTGCTTAGCAAGAATGTAGCCTGGGTAGTGACGTCAGGGACGACTGTACAGTTTCACCAGTCGGGTGATGACGTAGCGGCTGGGCCAGTTCACCGTGAGGAAGAAGAAGAACAAACTAGCTGAGAATACGAACGACTGCAGCCGGGAGTAAGGACTGCAGACGTAGTTGTGAGGAGGAGACGACGGCCAGGAGACTGACTCCAACTCTTCAAGAGGTTGTGGAGGAGGACGGAGCCTGCAGAGAGAAGCAGTACGAAGATGATGCACTTTTTGGGTGTTGGTTGAGGTGCTGGGAAGAGCATCAGTGTGTGTGTGTGGAGGTGTTCCCTACAGCAAGTCGTGAGCCGGGACCAGGAGCTTCAATTCAACCCTCAACAGAGGACGAGTCCACATCATTTATGGTGGAAGTAGGTAATTCAGTTTTCCCTCCCATTCCCCTTTAGTTAGTGATTAGCCAGAGTATCTTCTATGTCGTGAGCTGGGCTCACCAATGTCAGTGTTTCTAGTAAGACACAGTTGTGAAGGGAGATGCTATAGAGCTCTCACGAGGTATATATATGGTGTGTGATTGCACCTGTGGTTTGATGAAGAGATTACTGTGACGAGGACATTTATATTTACCTGTCATTTATATTATAAGTTCGTGCCAGAGGTTATATATATAAATATACAATTTGATAGTGTAAGGCTGTGTGCCTAGAGTTACCTCGTTATTATAAATATTGATAAAGTGAACTATATGTACTGGAGTTATTAAATAATATGTTCATATGTCTAGTGGTTAATTAACTGTGATTATGCCAGTGTTGTGATATACTGTGAATACGAGGGAAGAATAGGCGCCTCACGCCAATAGTATGAGTATAGTGAGGAGTGTGAGTGGGCGTGGCATCTCGCGAGTTGCCAAAGTTCGATAACACTGTATGTGGAGCATGGGAACGCACGTCAACTGGGAGTGTTGACATTCCCCAACCCGTCCTCGCACTTTCGTATAGTCAATATTGACTTATTAGTTACCTCTGTAGGTGACATTCTAAACATAATAGTTTCCCTTGAAAAGCTTCATAGAAAACACCGAACTTACCTAACCTACTTAGTATGTTAAAATAAGCATCTTATAGCTTCGTAATTACAATTGTTACTTAACCTATTATAGGTATAGGTTAGGTAATAATTGTAATTACGAAGCAATAAGATGCTTATCTTAACATACTAAGTAGGTTAGGTAAGGTCGGTGTTTTCTATGAAGCTTTTCAAGGGAAACTATTATGTTAAGTATATCACCTACGCACATATTTAATAAGTCAATAATGTTTATACGAATTTGCGAGGCTGGGTTGCATTCCCGGAGTGTTCCAGAATTGGAAGAGGCGGAGAGAAGGCTGCTCATTTATTCCTTTGCCATGTTGTTGCTGCAGAGTTGTGATTCTTTGATCTTTTATGTAAACTACAAAACCACCGCCGTGTTTGTGTCAGCCCTCCATTACCTTGTTGCTATTGAGACTATCTAAGAGTGAGTGATTTAAACATATACTTACCTGTTACCAAATTGATTAGTATTCCCTGGGGCCACTACTATATTACTACTATTCAACTGAGGTGTTACTGGACACGGTAAACACCAGTTGGCGACCTATAGTGAGCGGTAGAGCCCTCTGTCGGGGCGGGCACATGATCAAGTGAAGTGATCGTGTTCTCACTCGTCTTTAGGCTACGAGGCCAGCCGGAGAAAGACTGAGAGACTCTCCTGGTGAACAGTGGCACCGTGAGGATCGAGTGCAGACCCGTGGGGGCTAGAGTGACTGGCTAGAGACGGCGAGAGACACCCCGACATTGGCGATCTCGCCAGGATTACGATTACGATTGTGTACTTGATAGTGGCAAAAGGTATTAGGTACAGGTAACAGGTATTCACTCATAACACAAGTATGGAGGACGAGAAGGTAGCAAGGTTTATTGACACCAGGGATGAACAGGTGCTGGAGGATTGCACCGAGGCGCAGCTGCAGTTATTAGCGGACCACTTTGGAATCCAGTTGAGATCCTCCAAAGTGGGAGAAAGGAGGCTTGAGATTGTGGCACAGCTCAAGGCCTGAGATGAGGCTTCAAGGGAGGAATGGCCACAGACACCTGCCAGTGCAAGGGAGAATTTAAGCATTGGTGGAAGTAGGGGATCCAGCGGCAGCTGGCGCAGCAACAAGCTGGAGATGATGAAGCTGCAGCTGGAGGCACAGCTGCGCAGGGAAGAGGGTGAGCACGAAGCACAGCTGAAGCGTGAAGAACGAGAAGCACAGCTGAAACGTGAAGAACGATAAGCACAGTTGAGGAGAGAAGAAGCACAGCTGAGGAGAGAAGAAACACAGCTGAAGCTCTGAAGAACGAGAAGCACAGCTGAGATGGGAGTAGCGCGAGCTGGAAGCCAAGCTGAAGCAGCAAGAGACTGAAGCCAACAGAGAGGTTGAGCTGAAGCGGGCAGAACTAGGGCTAGCCCAGGGGTGAGCAACCTTTTTGAGAGTGCGTGCCAAAATCAGCCAAGTCTCTGACACAAACTTTTTCCACGTGCCAACCATTTTTTTTTAGAACATATTTGGTATCTCTTAAGCACTTTTTAAACGAAAAAATAATAAATTACCTCAGTGCAGTAAAACATAGTATAAAAAAAAACAGAAACAAAAATTATTTAACCTTCAGAAGTACATTTCAACAGCCTTTAAGCTTTTGTGACTTTAATAGAATACAACAGATAAAAAACTTGTTGACTCCTTTTATATACTGTCAGTGAGACTTCTGCTGCTGCATAACTGATGACAGAGATTTTACATCGGGTTTATATTTAGTAACATTGTGAGATATGCATGCAGCGCTAGTTTCATCTGTCATGCTACTCCTGTTACGAGACTTAACAAAGTTCATAATTGAGAACAAAGATTCGCAAGCATATGTAGACGAAAACATGGTTAGCAATGCTGTTGCAAGGTTTTTTAAACAGACATAATTTTCTGGAATAGTATTCCAAGTCCTTAATACTTCGTTTTCCGCATTTCTCTTTGTTACTTTCATCTCTAATCTCTCTCTTTCAATATTTTCCAAGTCAACTCTAAGGTCAACAAATTTCTGCTTCCAAATTGAGCTACTCTGAAATTCAATCAACTGCATTTAAAAATCATCCATGTCTATCCATGAAAACATTTGCAAGTTTAGTTCATCCATTTTGATGCTGTCTGGAAACTTTATGAACTTTACTGTGTCTTCCAGTTCTCTGAATTTAGCAAATCTTGTAGAGAACTGCCAAACTATTGACTCGATAATGTTTACAAACAGCTTTTGAAGACATTTGTTGTCTGTTCTGTCATCTTTTAGATCACTGATGTACCTCTTTAGGTTTGGAAAGTATCTAAATCTCTCATTATCTACATCCCTCTTAAAAACTTTAAGCTTCATTTCAAAAGCTTTTATGTAACAAAACATAACATCAAGTGTCTTACCAGAGCCCTGTAACTTAATATTCAATTCATTTAAATGTTCACAAAAATCTGCAAAAAACATCAGTTTACAAACCCACACGATGTCAGAAAATTCATGGTATGACACTTGTTGGTCGTTCAAATAGAGCTTTATCTCATCTAAGCATTCAATAAATCGTTTCAGAACCAAGCCTCTGCTAAGCCAACGAACATGGTTGTACATTTTCAGTCCTTTATACACAGATTCTACCTCATCCAGTAGAGTTTGAAATTGTCTTTTATTTAAAGGCCGACCACAAATGTAATTAACAACCTTGGTAACTGTTTGCATCACTTCTTGCAGTTCCTTTAGGACAGCTTTTGCACATAAAGCCTCCTCATGTATGATGCAATGGAAGCCAATGTCGGGGTGTCACGGTTCTTGTTAGTGAAGGGTTAAAGCAACGGTAGACTGAATCTCCTCTCCAGGTGGTTGCTCCGACAATAACCCTTACTCACTGTCGTTGTACGGGTCTTCCCTCGATCCTCTAGGCTCCACTGCACGCCCCGGAGAGTACCCCAGTCGATCTCACAACCGGCCTTAAGTTGCAAGATGAGTGGAGGCACAGATCGTTCCCTCAATCTGTGGCCCGCCCCGACACAGAACTCTTACACAGCCTTCAAGGTCGCCAACTGGTGTTTTTAGGTGTCCAGTAACACAGCAGTGGTGAGGTGTAATTGTGGTAATTGTGGTAAGAGCAATTTCAAATAGTGTGGTCTCAGGCAAGTCACTCTGTTTTACTTCCTTACACGGTCACAAGATAAATGGAGGGGATGATATCAAACACCAAAGAGTTTTGGTATTTTACTTAAAAGACAACGAGAAATGTATATGCATCAATGTATCAGGAACAATGTATGACAACTGCTCAATCCGTAGCAGAATAATCTGGAGCGCACCGATATGGCAACACCCGGCAGCGCCACCTGTCAGATATCAGCTGACCGGGGCCCTCGCAACCATGAGAAAAGACTAGTACTTGTTTTCTAATTTTATCACGATCCCCGTTTATTTAACTTCTCGCAAAACACTGTAATTAACATTCACATGGCATACTTATGATTTCACTGGCCTCACGATCAATATCTTATTCACACTGCACTCACAGTGACTTTTCACCATACCAAAAGATTACTCTATTCTTAATAATATTTACTGTGAATGCACTCGCTTGATCACTGAACTTTTCTTTATATCTATACTTTCTCTTAAAGAGATATCACTGGCAATCACTTCACGTATATGATATTATTCAGTACACAGACATGTACATAGATAAATCAGTAATCAAATTACAGGCATATATATATATATATATATATATATATATATATATATATATATATATATATATATATATATATATATATATATATATATATATATATATATATATAAATCATGAAGATCAATACACAGGCATTTATATCAATAAATCATGGAGATCAACACACAGGCATTTATATCAATAGATCAGGGAGATCATCACACAGGCATGTATATCAATAGATCAGGAAGATCATCACACAGGCATGTATATCAATAAATTCTAGGCTCATAGCCTAACACCAAATTTGGTTTACTACTAATATATATAATAATAATAATCACAAGAAATGAATTAGTCACAGTAAATTCCTTAATGAATCTTGGTGCTTGCACACACCCACTTAGATATTCCTTAATGAAACGCGTCGTACGTTTCCCAATATGTAAACTGATACTGTGAGCGCTCTGGGTAGCCTCACCACACACTGTGCTCTCTGTGACTTAGACTCAGGTGAGACTTGCTAACGACATACAAAATATTCTGACAAGAAAATATATAGCTAACTAAAGGGGAAATGGGAGGGTAACTGTAAACACCTACTTCACCTATCCTAGGATGACAGTTGGGTTGTAGCTCCTGGTCCAGGCTCTCGCCTCGTACACCCTCCAGAAACACAAGCCAACGCCTTAGGATTTTCGCGTCTCGCCGCTTTCTGTACAGAGCAGGTCCGTGCTTCCCCTACAGTACGTTGCCGGGTTGAAGTCGGTCTCCTGGCCGTCAACTTTCCTCCCAACTACGGTAGCCAGCCTACGTCTCGGCGGTCGTCGTACGTTTCCCAATAGTCCCTTGTCACTGTACTCCTAGTGGAACTGCCTCTCACCACTACGAAGTCACTGTGAAGTTATCAGCCGTCCCAGACGATACTGCTTAACCCTTAAACTGCGCATGGCGTATATATACGCCCTGAGTAACATGTCCGACGGTGCGCATGGCGTATATATACGCCATAGGGTGCCATTCCCGATTCAAATGGCCCGCGGCTACACGGGGTTCACAGTAGCTTCCTCAGGGCTCTTGTAAACAGACGCAATTTAAAAAAAAATCGTGGGCAATATTCTCAGGTGTGAGAGGCACAGTACTGTTGGAGCAACCAAGGCTGGCGCACGCAGCATGAGCGATCAGCATTGCTGTTCAGCTTGTGACCACAGCATCACCGAAAAATGTCAAAATAAATATATAACTGTTATTATTTAGTGATGACAATATTACAGATGACCCGTGACTGTGATATAAATAACCAGGGTTGTGATAATAGCAGGATTGTTGTAATAATTAGCACTGTGGGAGGAGTAATGCTGAGAAACTGAGGGAGACAGCATCGTTTACTGACTGTGTGGCCACCTGTTATTGTTTACATTCACCATACCAGCTCAGTGGTTCTCTATGGTGAACACAAATGTAGATACTTATATATAATGTGTGTATTAGTGTAATAACAGCAAAAGGATTATGCTGGGAGGAGCCATTTGGGTGACGGAAGTGACGTCGTCTGCACGATTTGTCAAGCTGTTTAGAGGGTGGCCACTATGCTCTTTGGGCGCACTACAAGCTTAGGTGTACAGTTACAGTGCATAAAACATGTAGATATTTATATATAATATGTGTATATAGGGTAATAACACTGAAAACAGTATTGTTGGGGGAGAAAGTTTAGTGCGTGTGACCTTGAATGAGTGAGGGAGCTGCCAGCCGCCAGCTGTGTATACCGACGACTCTTAGTGCCTGAACTAACTATATCAGCTTAGCTGTACAGTTGTGGTGAACAAAATATATACATACTTATATATAACGTCTGTATATAGTGTAATAACACCACAAATGGTATTGTTGGGGGAGAAAGTTTAGTGCGTGTGTTGAGGGAGTGGCAGCGAGTGGCTGGCTGGTGTGTGGCGGTAACTCTTCGTTGCTCTTCGACTCTCAATACCAACTTAGTGGTTCGTAATGGTGACCAAAATATGCAAATACTTATATATAACCTGTGTATAGAGTGTAATAGCAGCAAACAGTATTGTTGGGGGAGAAAGTTTAGTGTGTGTGTGACCTTGAATGAGTGAGGGAGCCGCCAGCCGCCAGCTGTGCATACCGACGACTCTTAGTGCCTGAATTAACTATATCAGCTTAGCTGTACAGTTGTGGTGAACAAAATATATACATACTTATATATAATGTCTGTATATAGTGTAATAACACCACAAATGGTATTGTTGGGGGAGAAAGTTTAGTGCGTGTGTTGAGGGAGTGGCAGCGAGTGGCTGGCTGGTGTGTAGCGGTAACTCTTCGTTGCTTTTCGACTCTCAATACCAACTTAGTGGTTCGTTATGGTAACCAAAATATGCAGATACTTATATATAACCTGTGTATAGAGTGTAATAGCAGCAAAACTATTTGTTTATTGTTTTATGAACATAATAATTGAATTACTAATATGCACACCATACGTTTGAGTATAGCGATTATTCACCACTTTTATTATATAAATATATTACAATACACACTATTGAATAATATTACTGCAAAAAAACTAAGAAAAAATCAATCGGAGACATTGAAACAATTAGGTAATAATATCTTTGTGGCAACTCCCATCTGTCAGTGCGGGTGACGCTGACCGGCCCTGGCGACCGCTCTGTCAATGCCCACTTTTTGCCAGACTTCCTCGTTCAATTGCGCCCAAAATATGTGACCTACGATTTTTTTGCTATTTTTCCCGTGCTCAGGGGACACAAATTAACGTGTTTAGAAGGCGAAAAAAATTTTTGGAATTTTTTTTTTCTTGCGCACAGGGGTGTAAATGTCCCCAAGACCCCTGAGCAGTGTAAGGGTTAAGCTCCACACGCACAGCACCCGACTTCAGAGCACTTGAAGCTCACTTCACTGTCAATTCCCTCGTCGTCTAGATATGTCACTAGGTATTTGGGAAGACTTCTCGACGTGCTTGCATCCAACTGTTGACTCGTAGGGTTCCACGAAGGTGAGGTTACTGTCAAACTTGACAGGATCGTCGATCACACGTTCAACCAAGTTGACAAGGTGGTCAACTCGATTCACTCACGGTGGATTGGCCCGGCCACTAAGCTGTCTCTTATACTGGTGAACTGCCAAGGACGTCACACGCGACGATGCCTGGCCCACTTCTTGCAACGCACCTGTTCTTCTTCACTTCTTGCTCAATATTTTGTCAATTCCTTATCTGAGCCACATCTGGGTTGCAGGAAGACCTCACAGAGTGTGCGCTAACAACTGGAGACGCTTACATCCACCGGAGTTCGGTAAATCCGTCACTCTGACAGGATGACCGATCGCACATCCTGCCTCTCGGACGTGTCGTGAAAGACTCATCGCGCCAAGGCGCCGCTACGGCTGGACCCCCCAGCCTATGTGACGTCACATTTTCCAAAGTCGGTTTTCATTGGCTCCCAGTGCCACGTCGCTGACGGTGACCAATCTGGCGACACTGACGTCACACAGTTTTGGCGGGAGAACAGACTCGCCAGCGCCATTTTGGCTCCCTAAAGGGCCTATCCCACAGGCCAAAATGTTCTTCTTTCACGAATTTCTCGGCTCATCGAGAATACTGCTCTCTCCCACATATGTTCAATTGATGCCTGCAACGTAGAGAACGCTCGGGAATAGTGGACATGACTCTTACAGCAGGCGTGGGAGAATTAGAAGGGGGGGAACACCGTCACACCAATCAGTGGCTGACCAACACTTTTTGCAAACAGATTTACAAATCCTGCCTTCTTACCAGTCATGTTTGGGGCACCATCTTTTGTGACGGATACTACTTTTGAAATGTCAATTTGCCGAGTAGAGAATTCGTTCACAACTGTTTTACATATTTCAGCCCCAGTAGTACGCTCAGGTAGTGATGCAAGAGCAACCATCTCTTCACATACTTCATCACCCCTACAAAATCTAGAATATATGGCTAGCCTAGCTGATGATGTAATGTCTGTACTTTCATCAACACAAATAGAAAAAAACTTGCATGAAGACAAATCTTTTGTCAATTGTTCAGCTGTATTTCTTTCCAACTTAAGTATCCTATCCTTAACTGTTTTCCTACTCACAGGCAAATCTTTAATGCTCTGAATAATCTTTTTCTTTTCTGAAAAGTTGCCAAAAAGAAAAGGTGCACATTCTAGCCAAGTTTCTTTAATATACTCCCCATCACAGAGAGGCTTTCCGTGTTGGGCAATAACTTTTGAAACTTCAAAACTAGCAGCAACTAAGTTGGAATTGGGCCTACCTGAAATATAATTCATAAAAGTTTCAACTTGTGTTTTTGTCTTGCTCAGTTCACGAGAAATTAATTCTCTTTGTTCCACCTCAGTTTTATTGATTAAGTTCTTATGAACATTTTCAAAATGTCTCTTTACAGAAGAAGTTCTACAAACAACTGTGTCAGAACAGAAAATGAATAAAGCTTTATCATCCTTCTTAATCATGCCAAACTTTTCAGTCCAGTATTCCTTAAATTCTCTAATATCCTCTTCATTTGACTGACATCGTTTCTTAGCTGGTGGTGGTGACATTCTGTACAATCTGTAAAGGGCATGCAATTAAAATAAGTAATATATTGATATGCATGGAAGAGAAGGAAGATCAAAAGTAAGTCAAAATAGTATATGATGAGTAACTCCAATGAATTGCAATGATAACGGATTGTGTTGTCTTTGTGAAGTGCAGTGACGAGAAATGAATTAGCCTACTTCTACTGAAATGCGAGTATTTAAAGAATTATTTATTTCCTGTTAATATTATAGCACACACAAACTTTGTAGTAAAGTATACGTACGTTTATTCTAATACCAATCAATAAGTTTAATAAGCCAATGTTTGAGGTAAGCGTGACGAGACAATGAACATAATAAAAATCTTCAGAGGATTTTTTTCTTTTATGAAAATTAGAGGGTTTTCTTTATTTTACATAATTCCAGAATGCTCTTGCGTGCCAGAGAAAGTCATCGGCGTGCCAAGTTTGGAACACGTGCCAGAGGTTGCCCACCCCTGGGCTAGCCCCACCCGCACCCCCACAGCAGGAGGACCGCCGAGTACGATTTACCGGTCTTTGTGCCTAATGAAGCTGAGGGCTTCTTTGACCATTTCGAGAGGGTAGCTACTTTGAAGAAGTGGCCAAGAGCAAAGTGAGCGGAGCGGGTCCAGGGTAGGCTCACAGGTGAAGCTCGCGAGGCTAACAACAAGCTTGACCTCGAAGAATGCACCAATTATAATGCAGTGAAGAGAGCAGTGCTTCACTCGTTTAAGCTGACTCCAGAGTGTTACAGGAAAAGGTTCCGAGAATGTACCCGTTCGCCAGGTAAATCTTATGCAGAGACGGCGAGGGACATGGAAAGAAGATTTCTGAAGTGCTTGGAATCTGAAGGAGCTAAGGCAGCTGAGGACATCAAGCGGCTAATGGTCATGGAAAAATTTATGTCTGGGCTCTCTCCTGAGATCAGAATTAGAGTCAAGGAGGCGGACATAAAAGACCTGAGGGTTGCTGCTGACAGAGCCGACATGCTGGAGGAAGCCTTGCGACCACGCAGAGAGGGACCGCACCGACCGCCAGTATGGGAATAGTTTTAGGAAGACGGACGGATGGAGGACAGGAACGAGTTCTCCCAAGTCCCACCTCTCGAGTGGAGATAGTAGGGGACTGAAAAGTTCTGTGGAACCAGTCAAGAAGCCCCTAGCTGAGAGTGTCGGATCTGTTGTTATGCCGAGGCACGCTACGAGGGAGACGACGGAAGGCACGAGGAAGACCCACAGAGCGACGGTCTCTGGAGGCGTTGCCAGGGCGAGTGGTGGTGGAAGGTCACCACCAAGAAGAGTCCGCTGCTACAATTGTGGAGGATATGGACATTTTGAGCGGGATTGCAAACGCCCTAAGCAGCGTGGGAACGTTGCTTTCATTAGGATGGAGGACCAAATGGCCGAGAACGTGCGGGGTGAGTCTGTACCAAGTGTGGAGAAGAAAATTCACCCGTTCGTGTGTGAGAGGACGGTAAGGATGGGGGAGGCAGACCCCGTTCCTGAGAAGATATTGAGGGACACTGGGGCTGATTTTACCCTGGTGAGTAGAACCCTGTTCCCGAGGGTTATGAGAATACCAGTGTGGGGTGGCTGTTGTGACCACTGTGGGAGGCCCAGTGAGGATGCCAATGCACAAGGTAACATTGGATTCTGATTATGGTTTTCAGACCCTAGTGGTAGGGGTCTGCGCCTCAATGCCCAAGATGAAGGCGCAAGTCATCCTTGGGAATGACGCCTGTGGAGGATGTGTCCTCCCTACCCTCATGAAGGGCGAGGAGTGCTTGGAACACTACAGAGAGAAAGGCGGAGTATTAGACGCCTGTGGGAACGGGAAGGGAATCGCCGAGGTGGCGTTCCTTGTATGCGCTGTGATCCCAAGGCAGTGCAACGAGCACGGAGTGAGTGGATCTGATGGGGCTGAAGAGACGTCTGACAGCCTGGGGGTCGATCACCTCTTCGTGGAACCCGGAGGACAGATGGAGGGTGAAGGCGTACCCGGATGGTGAGCTACAGGTGATCCTCGCCAGTTTTCTTGGGGTGGACCGCGCTCGTCTGGGGGAGTTGCAGCAGGTGGAGTTCCCAGAGTTGATTCGGGAGGCCAAAGGAGGACGTGCTGGTCCTGAGAGTGCCACACATTTTTATCTGCAAGATGGGATGCTGATGAGACAATGGAGGCCTGTGAGAATGGAGGCCAGAGAGGAATCACTAGGTATGAGGCACCAGGTAGTGTTGCCGGCCCAGTGCAGAGCGGCAGTGCTGGATCTGTCGCACTCTGTGGATTCTGCAGGTCACCTGGGAGTGACCAAGACTCTTCGCAAGATCAAGGACCATTTCTACTGGCCGGGTATGGACGCCGATGTGAGGCGTCACTGTAAGACTTGCTTACCTTGCCAGAGAGCAGGAAAGAGTGTACCAGCGATACCAAAGGCCCCGTTAGTCCCTGTTCCTGCATTTGGGCCAGCATTTGAACGCCTAATGGTCGACGGGGTAGGACTGTTGCGCGGACGAGAAAGGGAAACACATACCTGATGACCATCATGTGTGCGGCGACAAGGTTCCTGGAAGCAATCCAGATGCGATGCTTGACGTCAAAAGGTGTAGCCGGGCAGTTGCAGCGTTTTTTCTCTTGCGTGGGAATGCCCAGGGAAATCCAGACGGACTGTGGGAGCGTATTCCAGTTCAAGTGGTTTAGACAGACCGTGTCGAAATGGGGAGTAACTCAGATTCGGTCGTCGCCCTACCGACCGCAGTCGCAATGGGCGATCAAAAGGTTTCTCTCCACACTGAAAACCATTCTGAGAGTGTTCTGTGTGGAACAAGGAGCCGAGTGGGATGAGGCAGTGTACCCTGCATTGTTTGCTATACGGAACGCTGTAGTGGAGTCACTGGGTTTCTCACTGTTCCAACTGGTATATGGACATGAGGTAAGGTTAACTGTGGTTAACTGTGATTATGCCAGTGTTGTGATATACTGTGAATACGAGGGAAGAATAGGCGCCTCACGCCTATAGTGTGAGTATAGTGAGGAGTGTGAGTGGGCGTGGCATCTCGTGAGTTGCCAAACGTTCGTTAACACTGTATGTGGAGCGTGGGAATGCACGTCAACTGGGAGTGTTGCCATTCCCGGAGTGTTCCAGAATTGTGAAGAGGCGGAGAGAAGGCTGCTTATTTATTCCTTTGCCATGTTGTTGCTGCAGAGTTATGATTCTTTGATCTTTTAAGTAAACTACAAAACCACCGCCGTGCTTGTGTCAACCCTCCATTACCTTGTTGGTATTGAGACTATCTAAGAGTGAGTGATTTAAACATATACTTACCTGTTACCAAATTGATTAGTATTCCCTGGGCCACTACTATATTACTACTATTCCACTGAGGTGTTACTGGACACGGTAAACACCAGTTGGCGACCTATAGTGAGCGGTAGAGCCCTCTGTTGGGGCGGGCACATGGTCAAGTGAAATGATCGTGTTCTCACTCGTCTTTAGGCTACGAGGCCAGCCGGAGACAGACTGAAAGACTCTCCTGGTGAACAGTGGCACCGTGAGGATCGAGTGCAGACCCGTGGAGGCTACAGTAAGTAACGCTTATCACTACTAATACTTGGTGGTGACTGGCTAGAGACGGCGAGAGACACCCCGATAGGTGACAGGTAAGCTTCTAACATGGATAAAAAAATTTCTGACTGATAGAAAAATGAGGGCAGTGATCAGAGGCAATGTATCGGACTGGAGAAATGTCACAAGTGGAGTACCACATGGTTCAGTTCTTGCACCAGTGATGTTTATTGTCTACATAAATGATCTACCAGATGGTATACAGAATTATATTAACATGTTTGCTGATGATGCTAAGATAATAGGAAGGATAAGAAACTTAGATGATTGTCATGCCCTTCAAGATGACCTGGACAAAATAAGTATGTGGAGCACCACTTGGCAAATGGAATTTAATGTTAATAAATGCCATGGTATGGAATGTGGAATAGGAGAACATAGACCCCACACAATCTATATATTATGTGGAAAATCTTTAAAGAATTCTGATAAAGAAAGAGATCTAGGGGTGATTCTAGATAGAAAACGATCATCTGAGGACCACATAAAGAATATTGTGCGAGGAGCCTATGCCACGCTTTCTAACTTCAGAATTGCTTTTAAATACATGGATGGCGATATACTGAAGAAATTGTTCACGACTTTTGTTAGGCCAAAACTAGAATATGCAGCGGTTGTGTGGTGCCCATATCTTAAGAAGCACATCAACAAACTGGAAAAGGTGCAAAGACATGCTACTAAGTGGCTCCCAGAACTGAAGAGCAAGAGCTACGAGGAGAGGTTAGAGGCATTAAATATGCCAAAACTAGAAGACAGAACAAAAAGAGGTGATATGATCACTACATACAAAACAGTAAATGTAATTGACAAAATCGACAGGGAAGATTTCCTGAGATCTGGAACTTTAAGAACAAGAGGTCATAGATTTAAACTAGCTAAACACAGATGCCGAAGAAATATAAGAAAATTCACTTTCGCAAACAGAGTGGAAGACCTTTAGAACAAGTTAGGTGAAAAGGTGGTGGAGGCCAATACTGTCAGTAGTTTCAAAGCGTTATATGACAAAGAGTGCTGGGAAGGTGGGACACCACGAGCGTAGCTCTCATCTTGTAACTACACTTAGGTAATTACATACAAACACACACACGCGCACACACACACACACACACACACACACACACACACACACACACACACACACACACACACACACACACACACACACACACACACACACACACACACACACACACACACACACACACACACACACACACACACACACTGGGTGTGTGTGACAAGACTGAGGAAAACAGAAGGGGCATATACAGAAAGTGACAAGGAAATCTGCGAGGTACTGAATGCAAGTATCCATGGAGTGTTCACAACCGAGCCTGAGCAGCTCCCATTGTTAGAAGCGATTACCCTAGATGAAAGATATAGAGGTGACAGCAGAGGAGGTAATGAAACAGTTGACAACACTGGATGCAAATAACGCTGTTGGACCAGACAAAGTATCACCGTGGATACTAAAAGAGGCAGCGCAGGCTTTCAGCGTGCCGCTGGCAATGATCTTTATGAGTCACTTATGTTGGGAGAATTGCCCAGTTGCTGGAAGGAGGTATATGTCGTACCGATCTTCAAGAAAGGTGATAGGGAGGAGGCACTTAACTACAGACCCGTATCACAGACAAGCATCCCCTGCAAGATACTTGAAAGAATAATTAGGCTAAGACTTGTTGAGCACCTGGAGAGCATTGGGTTTGTAAACAAGCACCAACATGGGTTCTGGACTGGGAAATCATGCCTAACAAACCTTTTAGAATTCTATGATAAAGCAACAAGGATAAGGCAGGACAGAGAAGGCTGGGCAGACTGCATATTTCTTGACTGCCAAAAGGCCTTTGAAACAGTACCGCACATGAGACTGCTATACAAACTTGAGAGGCAGGCAGGAGTAAGCGGAAAGGCCCTAGCATGGGTGAAGAACTACCTAACAGAAAGGAGCCAGAGGGTAATGGTAAGGGGCGAGAAGTCGGACTGGCGAACAGTAACAAGCGGAGTACCTCAAGGATCTGTGCTGGGCCCAATCCTCTTTCTAATATACGTAAATGATATGTTTACAGGAGTGAAATCGTACTTGTTAGAGGTTAGAGGCATTAAATATGCCAAAACTAGAAGACAGAAGAAAAAGAGGTGATATGATCACTACATACAAAATTTTTGCCCATTTTTTCTCGCCGGCGCCTGGTATCGAACCCAGGATCACAAGTCCAGCGTGCTGTCCGCTAGGCCGACCGGATCCCCTAGCTAAACACAGATGCCGAAGAAATATAAGAAAATTCACTTTCCCAAACAGAGTGGTAGACGGTTGGAACAAGTTAGGTGAGAAGGTGGTGGAGGCCAAGACCGTCAGTAGTTATACTGTGACAAAGTAGTAGTAGTGTGTAGTTATGATGTGACAAAGGCTATAGGCCCAGATGGAATCTCCTCTTGGACACTAAAGGAAGGAGCAGAAGAACTGTGCCTACCACTCTCCATAGTGTATAACAAATCACTGGCAACAGGGGAACTGCCAGAAATTTGGAAAGCAGCTAACGTAGTCCCGATATACAAGAAAGGGGATAGACAGGAGGCACTGAAATACAGGCCAGTGTCCCTAACCTGCATAACATGCAAGCTGATGGAGAAGATTGTACGAAGAAAGCTAGTGGAGCACCTGGAGCGAAAAAACTTTGTAACACAGCATCAACATGGGTTCAGGGATGGCAGGTCCTGCCTCACAGGGTTATTTGAATTCTATGACAAGGCAACAAAAATAAGGCAAGAAAGAGAAGGGTGGGCAGACTGCATATTTTTGGATTGTCAGAAAGCCTTTGATACAGTGCCACACAAGAAGCTAGTGAAAAACCTGGAGATGCAGGCTGGAGTGAAAGGGAAGGTACTCCATTGGATAAAGGAGTACCTAAGCCACAGAAGACAAGGAGTCAGTGTGAGGGTTGAGGTCTCAGATTGGCGAAACGTTACGAGTGGAGTCCCGCAAGGGTCAGTCCTTGCACCTATACTGTTTCTGATATATGTAAATGATCTCCCAGAGGGTATAGAATCGTTTCTCTCAATGTTTGCCGATGATGCAAAAATTATGAGGAGGATTGAAACTGAGGACCATAGTAGGAGGCTACAAGATGATCTAGACAGACTGAGTGAATGGTCCAACAAATAGCTGTTGAAGATCAACCCGAGTAAATGCAAATTAATGAAACTAGGCAGTGGAAACAGGAGGCCAGACACAGGATACAGAAAAGGAAATGAAGTACTTAATGAAACGGACAGAGAGAAAGATCTAGGAGTTGATATCACACCAAACCTGTCTCCAGAAGCCCACATAAAAAGAACAACGTCTGCGGCATATGCGAGGCTAGCTAACATCAGAACAGCGTTCAGGAACCTTTGCAAGGAATCATTCAGAATCTTGTACACTGCATAAGTAAGACCAATCCTGTGGTATGAGGCCCCAGCATGGAGCCCGTACCTTGTCAAGCACAAGACGAAGCTGGAAAAAGTCCAAAGGTATGCCACTAGACTAGTCCCAGAAGTAAGAGGCATGAGTTACGAGTAAAGGCTGCGGGAAATGCACCTTACGACACTGGAATACAGAAGAGTAAGGGGAGACATGATCACAACCTACAAAATCCTCAGAGGAATCGAGCGGGTAAACAAGGATAAACTATTCAACACTGGTGGGACGCGAACAAGGGGACACAGGTGGAAACTGAGTACCCACATGAGCCACAGAGACGTTAGAAGGAACTTTTTCAGTGTCAGAGTAGTTAACGGATGGAATGCATTAGGCAGTGATGTGGTGGAGACTGACTCCATACATAGTTTCAAATGTAGATATGACAGAGCCCAGTAGGCTCAGGAATCTGTACACCAGTTGATTGATGGTTGAGAGGCGGGACCAAAGAGCCAAAGCTCAACCCCCGCAACCACAATTAGGTGAGTACACACACACACACACACACACATGAGGCAGGAACGTCACTTGTGAGCACAGTTGCGAACTGAATACTGTTCTGTTAATCCCTACACACACAAAAGCAGTCAGGGTAGGAAACATGTCACACATCTGTGAGAGGGGTAGGACACCAGACCTTCCCTTCCCACTTCCACATTCTCAAAAATACCCCCCCCCCCCCCCCCCCCCCCTACACATCAACTGGCTACCATAGCATACATACTATATCTCCCTCCTACCCCAACCCACTCTCTCTCTTGCTCTCTCTCTCTCTTGCTCTCTCCTTCTCTTGGTCTCTCTCTCTTTCTTCTCTCTCTCTCTCTCTCTCTCTCTCTCTCTCTCTCTCTCTCTCTCTCTCTCTCTCTCTCTCTCTCTCTCTCTCTCTCTCTCTCTCTCTCCCTTTCTCTCTGCCCCCTCCCCTGGTTAACCCTATCAAAACATATCAGGGGAAAGGGACAAAGATGGCAGAAGGATGCACCAGGGACACAGGGAAAAGTCAAAGTGACCAAATGAAGGAAATGTTAACCCATGTTTGGGAGGAATTAAGGAAGGAGATGCATGAAATGAAGAATACAATTAACAACCTGCAAAGTGAGCTGACAGCAGCAAAGGAGGAGATGAAATCCTTCACAAAGAAAAATAATGAAACTGAGCATCAGATAATCATCCAAAGGGAAGATGGAAATATGAGCATTGGAAGGATATTCCTCTGTACCTGAAACATTTGCGGAAATACTGAGAAAGAGCTCAGAATCAATTACCACAGTGAGGGAGGTAGCCATGCAAGCAGCTTCCTCACAGGAAGCAGTTGTTGCATCAGTCAGCTGCTGGAAAGAAAAAGATCAGTGGTAGCTGTAGGCGACAAAGAACAGGATGGCTCCAATAGGCAAGGATGGAATAGCAAGGGCAGTCAGGCAGTAAATGGAATACTAAAGTGGTTAAAGATGGAAGAGGCTGAACAAAACATTGAAAATGTTTTTTGGATGGGTTGGTAAAGCAAAAACATAGGCCGCCTGATGAAGATAGTATTTGCAAACGAGTACAAGAAGAAGGATATTCTAGAAAAGAAGAGTCATCTGCAGCATGTGGAGGAAAACAAAAAAGTATTCATCTAGAGGGACAGGACAAAGAAGGAGAGAGCCATGGCAAAAGAGGCAAGGAAGAAGCGCAGGGGGAGAGAGAGAAGTAATCCAGAAAATCACAACCCCCAACACAACATTCCCAGAGACAATGGGGGAACCCACAACCAGCATCCCAGCAACTCCAGAGGGAGTTCCCTCGGAGTTCCTTACCCATACCCCACCTGCCCCCCCTTCCCTGACCCCCACCCTAGAATCCTCTGAGACCCTGTTAACCACCTCACAGATTTTCAAACCTTTTGAACAGCTTCCTCCATCAGCAGAACGCTCACCAAGAAGAGGACAAGAGAATGAACAGAAGAAAGTGAGCTTCAAGGCAATGTACACTAACATAGATGGGATAACAAATAAAACAAGTTAACTTGGAAATGGGTATTAGAAGAAAACCCAGACATAATAACCCCCACAGAAACAAAGCTAACGAAAACCATAACAAATGCAGTGTTTCCACAGGACTACTATGTAGTGAGGAAAGACAGAAAAGGAAGAGGCGGTGGTGGTGTAGCTCTGCTAATAAGAAGAGACTGGAGTTTTGAAGAGATGGTTATTCAGGGCTGTGAAGATTTCAGTGACTACATAACAGACACCACAGCAAATGAAGGACAAAAAAAATCATAGTAGTAG
>WNGS01166292.1:0-35818 GCA_020271785.1 Procambarus virginalis | reverse complement strand
GTACTATATTTTGTTGGTTTGCATTCGGCCTAACGACTGCTAACCTAAATGTTAATAGTGGCCACATAATAACAAAAGGGTAAACTTAGCAGCCGAGCCTCGTGTCGTTGATGTGAAGACTTGAGCAACTCTTCGTCCTCCTGCTGCTGCTTGAAAGACGTTGACTCTAGAGTTGCTCGTATAATAGTCTATGACACGGCTATGTTGTGCCAAATAACGTGGCACCGCTCAACTGATCGTGAGAGCGAAATAAATAGGTCGAACACAACTCTGCTACACGCTGTTATGGCGTCCGTGCTCTCGTTCACGTGTCAAGTGACGCTTTCCCTTCTTCCTCCTGCTCCTTATTGCGCATGCGCGGCTTTCGAGCGTAAATGAATATGTATTATCGCAATGACTAAGGAAGGAGAGGTAATACAAGTATTATCACATTAAATCTTCTGTGATAAAATAGAATATCTGGTAGCATAAATTGGCTTACTAAAAGTTGTGCAGCCAATCGAGGAAATTAAAGTAAAATCTTTTCATCAAAGTAATTTCCTCTAGAATACTTAAATGTTAGTTAAATAAAGGAGTTCCAGTAAGTAATAGTATACTACAAAATCAAAGTTAACTATTTTTAGAAAGGAAAGGATAAAGTGGATTCTTGTTATAATCCAACTAAATGTGGAGAAAATTCATGTTGCTGCCTGTTGTTCCTCACGTACTAGGAAGGATTTGGCAATGAATAAATCATGATAATGATTAAATTTATAAGTTAGTAATTTTAGTAACTACTTTGGTTGTATAAATACATGATGTATAGAACTGTTGGTTATTTCCAACATAACTCCGGGGGAGAGAAAACTCGGGTCGTAGTTCAGGTATTAGTACTAACGTACACCTGTTTCTCTATCCTGAAGTTATATTCATGGGTTAGTAGGTTAGTACGTACCTAACGAATGTCCCGAATCTGTGGTAGATGACTCTTAAGTCAACATGGGGACGTAAATAAACATTGAAAATTATTGAATAATTCCTTTGTAAGATACAGAAGGATATTAACAAAATAAATTATGAATAATTGGATCATTTAAGATTAAGGAGACCTCATCAATACAGTGAGGCTACTGTCCAAGGTCACTATGACTCGTAACTAATTACTGGACATCAACTCATCACTGCATCAGGATGGTCACCTCAAGTTTAAATGATAAGTTATCTACTCCTGAATAGAATCAAAATATTGTTTAAGTTTCTGTTTGCAGTTCTGAGCAGCGACTCTTGATGGTCTTGTGCTCGGTGAGTAGAGTCATTGTTCTCTGAAACTTGGGTTACAGGTATATCTGTAGAACACTCGTGTTCTGCTAACTCTAAAGGTACTAATTTCTCTAGTGTTTTCAAGGTAGTAGTGCCTCGACACTGAACTGCGCCATGCTCGAGTGGTTACTTCTGCCAAAAGATCTGGTGACCACGCACCGCGCCCTCGCCCTGCGCGTCGACAGAGACCTCCACCGACAAACCGTACCGACCCAACCCAACCTCCAACCGGACGAAAGAGGGAGCGAAGGGCACAGTATGTTCTGTGCCAGAGCCTGTACGAGAAAGATCGCTCGAAAGCCGCTGCGCGCGTCCTTTCCGGAGACTGGAAAGTAACCCCCACTGAGGTGGAGCCAGCTCGTCTCTTTCCATTCTGGGAGGCGCTATTCTCTAGACCCACATCGCCGGACCGCCGCCCAATTCGTGACCGTGATCCAGTTAATCAGCAACTAGAGGACCCCATAACATCCGAGGAAATCCTTGTTGCTCTCAAGGCAAGCAGCAATGCTGCTCCCGGCCCAGACGGAATCACTATACGTCTACTTAAGGCTATACCAATCAGGGTGTTTGCAAAACTGTTTAATCTGTGGTTGGTAAACGAATCCCTGCCGCAACCATTTCGCAAGAACAAGACAGTGCTATTACCTAAGAACCCAACCCGGACTCACCTTCCCACTATCGCCCCATAACCATGTCATCTACGATAGTGAGGCTGTTCCACAAGATCCTGAGCAGCAGGCTCTCCGGGGCGGTCAGGATCGACAGGCGGCAGAAGGCTTTCGTTCCCGTGGACGGATGCCCTGAAAACCTGGTGATCCTGGACGCCCTCCTAGCTGAGGCTCGTGCGCTCAAGCACAACACGCACCTAGCGTTTCTGGATATGGAGAATTTCGATAGCGTCTCATCCGGCCATCCATATGAAGCGCAAAGGCATCCCAAAGCCTTTAAGGACATATATAATGTCGGGCTATGATCGGTCCTCAACCGTGATAACCAGCCAAGGGGAGAAGTCGAAGGACATCCTGATCACTAGGGGGGTGAAACAGGGTGACCCCCTATCTCCATTTCTCTTCAACCTGATAATTGATGAGGCAATTACCAGGGCTAAGGATCTGGGGCTAGGAGTCGGACTGGGGGGAGAAAAGATATCAGCACTGGCGTTCGCGGACGATCTGGTTGTGGCAGCGGAAACGGCTGCCGGACTACAGACACTCATAACGAGTATTTGCCACACACTGCGTGGCTCTGGTCTTAAAGTAAACGCTGCAAAATGCCGTACGCTAAGCATAGCGATCGATGCACACCGCAAGACGTGGCATGTCCCCACTAGGAAGGCATACTACGTCGGGGACGATGCAATCGGTACTATGAGCGTGGCGGACGAGTATAAGTACTTAGGGATTCTTATCGGGGCCGGGGGCAGACGCTTATCCTACGGTTCCCTGTTTGAGGACGGCCTGACCAACATCACGAAGGCGCCACTCAAACCCCAACAGAGGCTATACCTACTTAAGCACCACCTAATCCCCAAGATGAACCACCGCCTTGTCCTTGGACGTGTGGCTAAAACGGAGTTGGCGAGGCTTGACCGGCGGCTGCGGCACGCCACTCGTGGCTGGCTGCGGCTGCCTCATGATACTCCCAATGCCTTTATCCACGCGGACGTGAAAGACGGTGGACTAGGAATACCCGACTTTGCCACATCGATCCGGCTGCAAAAGAACAAGCGGCTCGGGGCGCTAGTAGAGTCGGAGGATCCAGTGGTAGTGGCAGCGGCTCTCCTACCCGCGTTCCAAGCGCGAATGCGGCGATGGGTAGACCCGACCACGGCTGCCGGAACCCCGTCCAACAGAACGACCGAGTGCTCGAGGAGGTGGAAAGCAAAACTGTACAGCATGGTTGATGGGGCCGGCCTCGCGTCCTCTTGTGAGGTACCTTCCTGCCACAAGTGGGTCGCATCCGGTACCCGTCTGCTAAGCGGAGGAGATTTTGCTCACGCCATCCAGATCCGGGCAAACGCTGTGGCCACGCCGTCTAGAGCAGCCAGGGGTAGACCCGAGGCTTCTGGTCTCTGCGATGCCTGTCGGAAACCAGGAACCCTGGGCCACATATCCCAGGCATGCCACAAGACGCACGGGGCTCGGGTGAAACGTCATGACGATATCACCCGGTTCGTAGCCGGCCGCCTGCGGCAAAGAGGCTTCGAGGTGGAACGCGAAGTCCGTATACCAGATGGAGGGACCTTCTGCAAGCCTGACATCATAGCTTGCAAAGGTGACGAGGCCTTCATATTAGACACCCAGGTCTCAGCTGATAACTTCCCACTCTCCCGTCCACATCAGAGCAAGTGCGACAAGTACGGCACCCCCGAGATCCTGCAGAAGGTCCGGGAGTATACCGGGAAGCATACAGCATCCGCCTCTTCAATAACCCTTAATTGGAGAGGAGGATGGTGCAAGGAGAGTGCACGTGGTTTAATGGATATGGGTCTCACCAAGAGCGACCTCGAGATCTGCTCTGTGAAGGCCCTGACCTGGACATATTCAATATATAGAATATGGTCCAAGACCACGTCACGGGGCAGACCACCATAGTCCCAGGATCACTGTGCACAGGGTGCATAAGGGTCAATATAGTCTCGCTTAGGTGAACCGCAGCCACGATAGCTGGTAGCCAACTATCTAAGCAGAGTTGTCATCCGGAGTACCACTTCTCCCAATGGCTTCTCACAAGAGGGTGGAGGACCTGGCCGGAGCCCGCGAGTGGGTAAGGCGGCGGCCGGAGGGACCCCATGCGCATACATGATATCCCTCCCGCTCCGGGGCTTTGTTAGGAGCTTCCACTGTGTCTAGTTTTCCATGTATGCCGATGTAAAGTCATCAATCCTGCCGCTTAGGCAGCTTGCTGCTTTGGCCTTCAGCGTTTGTTCTTTTTTAATGTTATACTGTGCACCTCTACCTATGTGTGCTGTGTCCCATATAGAAAAAAACCAATACAAAAGAGTTTTCCATTAATATTATGTTTATTTTCAGGTTATTATTATGTATTATTAGTATCATCTTAACTCTTGTGGGTGTGATGAGATCTGCCATATTGTTTTTTAGTTTGCGTGTTTGTTAGGGTATTAGGTATTGCTTAGGGGTGCCATCTCGCCATGCCTATGGCTGGGGGGATCTGTGCCCTAGCTATATCTAAAACTAATACCTCTCGATGTTTCAAGGTAGTTAGGGGACAAATTAACAATTCGTATACACCATGGCGGTCAGGATGGATATCAACAATTTTACCTATAGGCCAATCTGACCTGGGTCCATCACTGTCTACTAGGACAAGATCACCTGGTTTAAGTTGAACTTTATTGTATGGGCTTGCAGCTCCATAATGATATTCTCTTAAGCAGTTAAATATTCACGTGTCCAGACCTCATTCCACTTCTCTATTACTCTTGAAAGGTGTCTATAACTCTCCACTAAGTCACTTGCTTTGACACACGAAGGGTCAGCTGGATCCTCGTCTCCTAGAGATATTAGAGGGCTCAGAAGACCACCATGAATCAAATGAGAGGGGCTTAGGGGTTCTCTTTGGGAGAAATCTTCTGTTAAGTAGGTTAGAGGTCTGTTGTTGACTCGTGCTTCAATTTCCACGACAAGGGTCTGTAACTCGGTGAGATTAATTTTCTGCCTGTGTAAGGTTTTTCTTAGGCATTTCTTAACAGTTCCCACCATTCTTTCGTAAAAACCGCCATGCCATGGTGCTCTTGGAGGAATAAATTTCCAATAGCATTGTCTCTGTTTGAGCACAGAGTGTACTTCTGGATGGTTCCATATTTCTTGTAAGCAAGCTTCTCCTGCCACGAAGTTAGATCCATTATCCGAGATCATTAATTTTGGGCAAGATCTTCGTGCAGCAAATCTGCGAAAGGCTTGCAGAAAGGCTTCTGCACTCATGTCAGAAGTGACTTCTAAATGTACTCCGCGTGTGGTAGCACACGTGAAAAGGCAAATGTAGGCTTTCACTGGAATCTTGTCCGGTGTGCCTGTTAAAATTAGTGCTCCTGTATAGTCGACACCTGTGGTTTCAAAGGGACGAAGGTGAACGACTCGCTCCTTAGGTAGGGGCGGTGGACCTGGATAAGGACACACTCGAGCATCATATCTCTTGCAGATTATACAAGACTTGATTAAAGATTTAACAGTTTGGCGACCTTGGGGAAGCCAAAACGTTGTCTGATTTCAGTAAGAGTATCTAATACTCCACCATGCAATGTATTATGCTCATGGTAATGTAAAACTATGAGTTTAGTAATGATGTGGTGACGTGGAAGAAGTATAGGATTCTTCGTATCTAAATTTATTTCTGCATGAAGCAGACGTCCGCCGCATCTCAAAATGTTATAGTTGTCTGAGTCAAGCCAAATACCCAGAGACTTACTCAACCTTTCTGGGAGATGTTCATATTCCTTCCCATAAGTCTCTTGTTGAGCTTGTTTGACCCAATATTTGATGGAACTAGGAAATCGATACTTGATCCCCATCTTGTTGATGAAATCAAATACCATTTCTGTAACTCTTAGTAATTTGCTTAAACTGGAATAGCGATGAGGATTGATAGCTAAAATTCGAGGGGGTTCTGGATCCACAACAGGGGTAGTGATATTGGTCACAATGACTTGCGGCTTCTGTTGGGGCCACTGACCACTAACTAGCCATTGGGGTCCATTAAACCACATCTCGGTTTTAACTAATTGCTTTAAAGTCAAACCTCTGGATAAATAGTCAGCTGGATTGTCCTTGGTTGGGACATGTCTTAATTTATAACCAGCAGACAATTCACGAATTTCCCTTACTCGATTGCTGACATAGGGAGTTTTGTTGTTGTCATTTTTTACCCACTGCAATACTGCTTCATTGTCCGACCACACTACTATTTCACCAAGGTGAACATTACTGAGGGTTTTGATCAGGCAATGGGCCAGTCTTACACCTACTAATAAGGCAGTTAATTCCATTTGGGGTAGTGACCTCCTTTTAATCGGGGCTACCCTTGCCTTAGATGTAAGCAAAAATGATTGTTGAGTATTAACTAGATAGGCTACTGAGCCATACGCTTTGCCTGAAGCATCGCAGAATACATGTAAATTTGTGGGTGAATTTAGTCCTAAGGTATTTCGAGGAAACTGTAGAATACTAAGTTTGTTGTAATCAGGAATCAACTGCTGCCATTTTTCTTGGAGATCCTCCGGCAACGTTTCATCCCACCTCAAATTCCTTTGCCAGCACTCCTGCATAAGGAGTTTACCCTTAATTAGAATAGGACTGAGTAGGCCTAAAGGGTCAAATGGCTTGCTGACATGGGAGAGTAGTTTTCTCATGGTTAGAGGTGATTGTTTGATCTCCACTGACTTGATATTCAATTTGTCTGTGGAAGTATTCCACTCCATACCTAAGACTTTCAATTTATGAGGTACCTTATAATCTGGGAATTCTTCCTCGATTATTTGGTTGAGTTGTTTATTATTGGAGGCCCACGACTGTAGGGGCATGTTAGCTCCCAAAGTTCACGATTAGCCTCATGGTAGATTTCCACTAGTTTATTCTCATCATTAGTGGTACCTTGAAAATTGTCAACATATAAATTGTTGCTAATCTCAGTCTTGTAGGGGCTATTAGACTTCTTGAGATGTGTATCCAGAGTAGCCTGGAGTAAAAATGGTGAAGATGTCGCTCCGAACAGTACTGAGGCAAATCTATAAGTAATGATTTCACTATTAAGATCCTGTGGATCTTTCACCCATAGAAATTTAGTAAAATTACGATCCATCTCTTGTAAGCCTAATCTTAAAAAGGCCTTACTAATGTCGGCCGTATAGGCAAAAACACCAGAGCGAAATCGTAATAAGACATCTTGTAGTCTTTGGGTTAGGCTAGGTCCAGTTTGTAGACAATCATTTAGTGACACGCTGTCTGCCTTTAATTTGGCACTACAATTAAATACAATCCTGATTGGTGTTGTAACTGAATCTTTCAGGACAGCATGATGTGGCAAATAATGGCCTGTCTTATGGTTGTCTTCTTCAACAACTTCTATAAATTTGTTAGCAAGTTGTTGCTGTATTAAAGCATGATACAGTTGCAATTTATCTGGTTGCTTCCGTAGCCTAGCTAATTGAGAATTTAATTGGGTTGAGGCCATGAAATAATTTACTGGAAGCTGTGGGTGGTTCAGCTTCCATGGGAGTCTCACCCAATATTGATTATCTTGGAAAATCACAGTATCAAGATATTGTTGATACGTCCATGTGTCATCTGGACTGGGTTGATCAGGGACTATGCCTAAGGTGTCCAAATCCCATAATTTATGAACAGGGGGATTGGACTCATCATCCTCGGTTTCGTCTCTGACATGTAGTGGTGACTGCTCTAGGCCTAGTCATGCAACTATTGAATTAGTTGGTTGATTACTAGTAGATTTAGAATGTTGTTGGATCAACACCGGTCCTGTGAGTAGTTTACCCCCAGCTGACAGCAACAAGTTTACACCTCGTTGCCTGGTGCATCCAGTAATAAATCTATAATAAAAGTCAGCTCCAATAAGAATACCTACATCGTTGAGACAGTCTGTATTTATTTTATGATCTGCTAGCCTAATACCGCTGCGTTTAAGAAATTTGACTGTTTGAGCAAGACCTGTAACATGTAAATCTGAGGGGATCTTGTCAACGACTATGGCTTGAATTGGGCTGGTGCAGCCTCCTAAACGTACCAAGACTTTAACAACCTGGTAGTCACGAGGGCCACTATTGGTTAGGAATCCAGAGATATTCAAATTCACTCGAGCAATAGGCTTCAGTTTCAACTGATCAACTAGCTGTTGAGAAATAAAGGTTTTCTGCGAACCTTGGTCAAAGAGACCACGAGTGGAAATCTTGGATCCCTTATGGATCAGTTTTAATTGAGCTGTTGGTAACGTAGTTGTGTTAGTCGACTCTGTTGCAAGTACACTTATGTCTTGATGCACTTTGCAATACTGTACAGAAGTAGAATTTGTAGTCTTCTTATGAGGATTGGTTGATCTTGATTGATCACTACCACACAAGGAATAATGGTGTCTACCCTTGTGGCACTTGTTGCACATACGTAAGGAGACAGTACAGCTATTGGGGTCATGAGGACCCGTGCACCTTGTGCATCTGTGTAATTCTTGCAAACGATGAATTCGGGTGTTATGGTCTGGATAAGTACTACACTTATAAGTAAGATGTTCATTATTGCAGAACAAACACTTCTTCACTGTAGGAGAAGTCGTAGGAGTGGTGCTCACTACGGGGTTTATAGGGTTCACTGTGTATGTACCTACATTTCCAGATTTCCATTTCGGAGATGATTTATTGAGATCTGGTTTTACTACAGTAGTTGCAGTACGTTGGGGTTTATGATGAGAGTTAGTAGAGAAGTTTGAAACACTCTTCCCATCTTGGTTGGCTCTTTGTCTTTCGACTAGGGTATGTAAACCTTCTGTAATTTCATTCATGGACAGAGAGGTTTTATTGTACATAGTACACAATTTATCTAAAGTCTCTCTCGGTAATTTGCGCCTTACAACTACTTTTGTCATCCATTCAGCAGTCTGAATTTGGACTTTAAGGCTTAAGGCCTTGAGTAAAGACTCTAGCTCTAGTCTGAAAGTTTGGAGAGAATCTGTAGAATTATTAGCAGATGGTAAATCCAGCAATTTTTGGACTAAGATAGTAACAGTTCTTTCCTTGTTATCGTAGTTGCTCTTAAGCAATTGAACAGCTAGGTCGTAACCATCACTGGTCAGTGTTATGTTAGATATTACCTTCAAGGCTTCATTTCGTAACAAGCCTTGTAAATAAGTGAACTTAGTTGTTTGAGGGATGTTAGTTTTAGAGTCTACTGCATCCACGAATTTACTCCAGAAATCATCCCAACTCTCATTCTCGTTACCAGAGAATGTGGGTATATTGATCTGAGGTAATTTGACATCAGGATCTGGATGTGCAGTAGAGGCTGTTGTTAATTTGTTTTTAGCAATTTGCTTTTGAAGGGTTGAAGTTTAGCCTGTACATCATCTTCGTACTGGGCTAAATCATTTACAATGTCCTCAAGTTCAGTTTCACCTATTGAGGTTTGGTAAAGTTCTGTCAAGTACAGATTCATATGCTGTTTAATATGCTCGAATTTGCTTTCAGCAACTTGAAGTAAGTCTTCTAATTCAATGTAGTCAACAGGTGACTGTTGTGACAGATTTTGACACTTGGTAATCTGTCGGGTCAAGTGACCTTTTAGACCGGTAAGGGTCCTTTTCATTTTGTCAGCCGTTTCCATCTTGCTGGGTAAGGGCTGGTCTGATAGTAAATAGTTGTTACTGATGTAACTGGGATATTGGCTCATTCAATGGAGCTCAATACTAATATAATAGCCTAATGTATTGAATAGACTATAATACCTCGTTTAGAGGTTAATTTGCCTACCTAACAATAGATAGCTAATATTTTTGAGTAGTATTCGAATGCCACTATTGGATTTCGTCCGGTTAGCTCATCAATTATCACCATTCGATCCAACAGTGAACATTCGGCAGTACTCAAAAAAAATAATACACGAATAATATGTTAAAAGCACAAAAGGAGTTTTGGTAATCCCACCCCAAATCAGGGTCAGCACAATCTAAATAATATGTATGTACACCAGTACTGTCTAGTACAGTACTCGTTAATAATTCCTACCTAGGAATGACTAAATGATTTAGGCTGCATTTGTACAAACATTAGTACAATTACAGTCTAAATATCCTACCTCATCAAAGGTTGGCATAAATGCAATGGTGCAGTAATATAGATATATGGTGCTATGTTTTTGGGATTTTTTGTTTTGATATATATGTTTGTGCTTAGAAACACAAGTGAAAATTTATAAATGTATAACACTAAGGTTACTTTATGCATAAAGTATTAATAGAAATGTTGATAATAATAAATGAGTTTTAGGCTATAATATGGGCAGTCTGCTGACAGCCGTAAATAATGAATATATTGGTAAATAGCCTAATAATGTTAACACACTAGTTGGTGTTAGTAAATAGTAATTATGTGGGGCCAGTAATTTAGGTGAATATACTGGACCTTAAATGATTAATGGTATATGTATCTAGGTTCGAAGGACCAAAATTTTGTGGGGAAAACCTGACTCCAATAACTAATAACTTGTTTTGGGCTCTGAGACCCAGTAACTAATAATTAAATAAATATATATATATACTTCGATAGCTATGAAGGACCACCACTTTTTGAGAAAAAGTGGAAAACAAAGAGACAATGGAAAAAACTGATCTTAGGAACTAGTGTCCTATGGATCTTGGTAAAACTGTAATGCTTATATGAATGGAGTCAAATTAACTACACAAAATTGGGGGGTTACATGCTAAAAGATTAATACATCCCTAGCATTATTCTGGTGCTGGTTCTTCACCAGAGTAAATCAAATGTAAAAGTCAATAAATGTAGAATATAATATTGATGGAGGTAAATGCACCTCAATATACTACTGAAATGTTGAACAGCATCAGTAAATCAAAGGGTTAGTATAATTGATCTCTTTAGGAGATCACTACTGTAACTATGGAGTTATTGCTACTGATGGAAAAATGGACAGCTTAGCTGTGGAGCTAGTGAGGTGTAATCGGTTGCTACACTCCACCGACGACGTGTTGCATAGGGTAAATTGTTGCACAGAACGGTGGGGAAGCCTAGCACCTCGGTTGAAGTCGCCTTGGTACTGAAAGGCAATTACATTGTAGAAATCTTCTACACAATAGGTAATTACATTTACATCCTAAATCATGAGGATGACGGTAGTAAATTATCAGCTAATGTCTGAACAATTTGTATCATAGAAATAAACTGATAATCATCTAATTAGATGGTAAATTTAATTAAGACACGTACTATATTTTGTTGGTTTGCATTCGGCCTAACGACTGCTAACCTAAATGTTAATAGTGGCCACATAATAACAAAAAGGGTAAACTTAGCGGCCGAGCCTCGTGTCGTTGATGTGAAGACTTGAGCAACTCTTCGTCCTCCAGCTGCTGCTTGAAAGACGTTGACTCTGGAGATGCTCGTATAATAGTCTATGACACGGCTATGTTGTGCCAGATAACGCGGCACCGCTCAACTGATCGTGAGAGCGAAATAAATAGGTCAAGCACAATTCTGCTGCACGCTCTTAATGGCGTCCGTGCTCTCGTTCACGTGTCAAGTGACGCTCTCCCTTCTTCCTCCTGCTCCTTATTGCGCATGCGCGGCTTTCGAGCGTAAATGAATATGTATTTATCGCAATTGACTAAGGAAGGAAGAGGTAATAACAAGTATTAATATCACATTAAATTCTTCTGTGATAAAATAAAAGTTCTAGTAACATAAATTGGCTTACTAAAAGTTGTGCAGCCAATCGAGGAAATTAAAGTAAAATCATTTGCATCAAAGTAATTTCCTCTAGAATGCTTAAATGTTAGTTAAATAAGGGAGCTCCAGTAAGTAATAGTATACTACAAAATCAAAGTTAACTATTTTTAGTAAATGAAATGATAAAGTGGATTCTTGTTATAAATCCAACTAAATGTGGAGAAAATTCATGTTGCTGCCTGTTGTTCCTCACGTACTAGGAAGAATTTGGCAATGAATAAATCATGATAATGATTAAATCTACAAGTTAGTAATTTTAGTAACTACTTTGGTTGTATAAATACAATGATGTATAAAACTGTTGGTTATTTCCAACACCATTAGTTAAAGTTAACCTGAAATCATCTATTACACCGGGTTGGTGCACTGAAGCAGTTAGTGAGCAGTTGCCCATCCCTGGGGTTGATGTTATTGTGGGTAATGATTTTGACAAGTGTCAAGTTAGTGGGACAGAGTGCTCTATCATGTTTACTAACCCTAGTTGTGTACTGGCTCAACCGGATGCGGATGATAGTGTCATCTATCCAGCGTGTGTTGTGACCAGATCCATGGGTAAGCAGGGTGAGGTAAATCCTGTGACTCCCAAGGTGGATGTTGTGGAGGCCAGGACCCCTTCTGACAGGGAGGTGGAGGTGGACCTTGAAGATACATTCTTAGCTCACGCAGATGTCGAGAGTGAGGCCGGTGCCAAAGCCTTAATTTATTCTGACCCAGATGGTCTGGAAGAGGTGGCCCAGGTACCAGTTCCTTGCCCGCTCGCTCCAGCTGTAGAGTTCCAGACCTTGAGTGAGTTGCAGAGTACTGATCCCTGTCTAGCTGAATGTTATACAGAAGCAGCCGACTCCATTGAAACCTTGGATGAGAGAACGGGTTGTTATTTCAATGATCAATGTCTGATGAGAAGATGGAGAACACCAGGAATTTCCTCAGCAGATGATTGTGAGTCTAGGACCCAGCTCGTTATACCCAAGGAGTATAGGGAGCAGGTATTGCAAGCTGGTGAAATCCCTTGGTGACCTGATGGGAGGTCACCAAGGAATTTACAGTATGTATCATAAGATATGTAAATTTTTTTATTGGCCAAAACTCAAAAAGGGTATGGTCAGATATTGTCACAATTGTGTTGTGTGTCAAGCTGTTGGTAAACCTAACCAGACTGTGCTACGAGCACCATTATACCCTATTGTAGTGCCAGAGGAGCCTTTTACACATGTGGTGCTGGATTGTGTCGGACCTTTACCCCGTACCAAATCCGGAAATATGTATATGTTTACTATTCTATGTATGACCACCAGGTTCCCCGAAGCATATGCCTTATATAACATTAGGGCTTCTACACTTATAAAGCAGTTGGAACGATTTTTTTTTCACTATTTGGTATGCCCCGTATAATTCAAACTGATAATGGGAGCAATTTTTGTTCCACAACTTTTAATTAAAACCTTTTGTAATTCATTTGGTATACAGCATAATATTTCCAGTTCTTTCCATCCTCAGAGTCAAGGGGGAATCGAACGGTTCCACCAAACCCTCAAAAAGATGTTGAAAGCAACTGGGGAAGATTCACCCAAATATAGGGATGAAAATTTACCATTTATTCTATTTGCTGCCAGGGATGGATTGCACCGTGCCCCAGGCTGCACTCCATTTGATCTTGTGTTTGGACATCAGGTGAGAAGACCTTTAAAAATGTTGCAAGAGAAAATGTTAGGAGATATAACAGCTAGGCAGAGTGAGCGTTACTTGAAGGATGTGAAGAGCAAGCTGTCTAGAACGAAGGAGTTGGCCTTATGACATCTGGGCGAGCAACAACAGGTAATGAAGGAGAAGCATGACAAGAGGTTCCAGGCCAAACTCAGAGTTTTTGAACCAGGAGATTTGGTAATTGTCTTGAAGCTTCGTATGGGTACTTCTATGTCACATAAATTTGCAGGACCTTGTCCAGTGATAAAACGTCTTGGTGAAGTCACCTACAAAGTTTGCAATCCCCAACAGAAACGTCAATTCACGAGTGTATATGTGAACCGGTTGAAGGCTTATTGTAGGCCCAGTAATGTGGCTTGTTGTGTTACTCAGGAGGTAAACCCTGAGAAGTCAAGTGTTGTAAGGGAAGATGGTAATCCTCTTTTATCTAATTCCAGTTCCGGGGAAGAATTGTTGTGTCATTTAAAGGATGAGCAGAGAGCAGAGTTCCAGGACCTTTTGAAGTTGTCCTCCAATTTGTTTGGGGAGGTCCCCACTCAGACGACTGTCATTTCTCATGACATTAAACTGACAGATGTAACTCCAATTCGGCTACACCCTTATCGAGTGACACCCGAGAAACGACGTATCATCCAGGAGGAGGTTGATTATCTTCTTCGACATGGGTTCATTAGACCCATTCAGAGCTCCTGGAGTTCACTGTGTTTAGTAGTACCAAAATCAGAGGGTAAATGGCGATTAGTATTGGATTATAGAAAACTCAACCAGGTAACCTTTATGTATATCCATTACCTTTACTAGAGGACTGCATCGACCAAATTGGTCGTGCTAACTTTGTATCTAAATTGGACTTATCTAAGGGGTGTCACCAGATACCACTTACAGATTTTGCAAGGGAAGTGACAGCTTGTATCACCTCTGATGGAGCATTCGAGTTTAATGTGATGCCGTTTGGACTAAGGAATGCACCAGCAACTTTTCCAAAGTTGATGAATTCTTTGTTGAATGATGTGCCAGATTGTAGGCATTATTTAGATGACATTGTGATTTTCAGTAGGAGTTGGGTAGATCATATGTCCAGTTTAAAACAATTGTTTGCCGTGTTACAACATGCTAATTTGACTGTTAATGTGAAGAAATGTAGTTGGGCTAAAGGAACAATAGTGTACTTAGGACATGAGGTCGGACAAGGTAGGATAGTCCCGTTGCAAGACAAGATCCAGGAAACCGTGGATTACCCAGTACTAACCAGTAAGAAGTCTGTGCAGAGATTTATTGGGATGTGTGTGGATTATAGGAGATATTGTAAAAACTTTTCCATTGTTGCTGCACCTATAACCAATCTTCTTAGGAAGCAGGTAAAATTCAAGTGGAAACAGGAGTGTCAGAACCCTTTTCAGAAGTTGGAAGGAATTCTCTCAACGTCACCTGTGCTAGCCATTCCACAGTTTCATAAACCATTTATTATGCACATAGACGCTTCGGATCTAGGAGCAGGTGCTGTTTTGTTCCAGGTAGGACCAGATGATTTAGAACACCCTGTATATTATTTCTCTCGTAAATTTAACAGGGCACAAACTAATTATTCTGTGGTTGAGAAGGAAGCACTTTGTTTGATCTTGGCAGTTAAGAAGTTTGAGACATACTTGTCAAACAATCAAGTTGTAGTATATACAGATCATAATTCCATGACATTCATTAACTCCATGAAATGTAAGAACCAGAGAAAACTTAGATGGTCATTGATTCTACAAGAATTCAATATTGTAATTCGTCATATTCCTGGGAGGCAAATGTTATTGCTGATGCCTTATCCAGAGGATTTCCTATTGCAGTGCCATAATATGAATTGTTCTATACTCATAAGATTCATTCATTTTTTTCTGTTTTTTTACTGTGTTGAATTTTATTGTTTTATACTTTAATCTTTTGTTGAAGTACTTTCATGTTATATTTTCATGTTATAATTCATGCAGTCAAAAAATGAAATCAACTTTCAGTTAATTTCATTTTTTCTTAAAGACCGGGAGGGAAGTTACAAATCTGATTGATTCTACCATTATTCATAATAACTACTGTATGTATAGCATTTAATCCTGTCCCTTTTTAGTACTATTATTAGTATGGTATCCAGTTGTGTTCCAGTTAATATTGTATGATTTATATTGTAGCTTGCTGTAGTATGCCTGAGTTGCATTATTTTTTATAGGATTGTGCAAGTTATTTCTTGTTGGATGGAGTGTGGCTTCTCCGTGGGGGGATGACCATATTTGGATGTTTCCAGTGTGCGGCCTGTTGTCAAGCTAGCGTCAATATTTCACCCTTTGAATATTTCCTGTTACTGATTGTAATTAATTCCTGTGATTACTGTAGCAGTATTATATACACTTAGGATTACTGATAATATTGTTCTTTTGTACTACACTCTGTTATTAGAGTTTTCACGAGAGTTCATGTGGGTGCTAAGTTGATCTTTTGGTAGGACGCCTGCCTTGCTGGCGGGAGGATAGCTAGTTGCGTGGGTTAGCTCGCTGGGAGGAGACATGTATTGAAGATAAGTTGGTGTATTTTGTTTATTTTGCTTAATACTTAGTTAATTCTCTTGGTAAGCCTATTTTGTGCTACTCCATTTATTCATTCATGTGTTTAAGAGATTGTCTGTGCTCATTAAGTGATTTTATGATATTATTGCATGCTGAAAGATAATTCTGGCTTCTCATAATTTTTACCATTTATCAGTTTGATATGTCTTGTTACCCATAAGAATAGTATATTGTTTTGCATGTTAAGCAGTGTCTTTTAATCATACTGTGGAGGTGGTCGCCTAGGGGCTATGGCTGACCAACCACGTGGTAATCGACATACAATAGAATGTGGAGAAAACGGGGGAAACAGCGGCTCACCTTGGGCTGAAGTCTTCTCCCAGGGTTGCTGAAGCAATACGACGGCTTCTAGGGGCGAGGATGGGCGAGGTCCAATGATAGCTGGCCAATATGGGGTACTGGATAACCACAGTCCAGGGGGCGTTACTAACAGGTCCGTTCTCGGTCAAGTGCGGTTCTCGTCTGGCCTCCAGTCATGCGTGCAGGTGATGCGCAGACGCACGATGTCGGACTGCCGCCCACCAATCAGGAGCACCTAGCATGAGATATTCCCTCTGGCGGGTACTTTGAATGTGATTCCCTCCACACTTCCCCCGTCCCTATAAAACAAGGGGTGTATTAGAAACTCAATTTAAACTTCGTATGCCTTTTGGAAAGAACCCTCCACCGGCTTCATATTGAGGGGTGGAATGGTATATTTAGCAACAGAAGAGAATGTTTCTGGTTTGATTAAAAGAAAACATTTAATAATTTAAAAATAGAATGTACTTTGTGAAATTGTTCATGATTATTGTACTAATATGGTGTTTCGTTGATTTAATTCTTGTGATTGAACGAAGTAGTACTGTTTTGGTGCACTGAACTGATCATGATTTATTTACACTACACACTACACCGCAGCTTTTTTTTTTTTCCCCCAAGATTCACTCCTAGGGGTTCACCCTAGGAACGGTCCTCACACCTAAGCGCCGCTCCTAAGTTCCTTCCTTGACAGAACAACACTTTCCACACATCTCACCTCCAGGATTCCAAGGGAAAGCAATTGGATCTAAGCCTTCCAGAAACTGACTTACTGCTAATTTTTCTTTTATTTTCTTCTGAGGACGCATTTTCGAATTGTGTTTTAAACATCCCTGTTTTCCGTAAGGAATTGGCTCCTCCCCGTGGCCACCGACCGAGGTGGAATGACCGTGTGTTGGGACATTGCCACATTAGCTATGCAAGGGTTGGAGTTTGGGTCTGGTGTATCATCCCTTCCCAATTGCATAGGAATAATTTGGCCCTGTAATATCATCTGAGATTGGGCCAAGGCCAGGCTGACGCCCTGACGTTTCATAAAATCCAGCCCCAATAGCATGTTTTCTTCAGTTGGTGCTACATATATGTTTACTTCAAATGTTCCTCCAGCAATTAATAATGTAACTGGCCCTATCAGTGTTCCTGGAATACACATACATTTCCCCGCGGTATTGAGTGTGATCCGCCTTATTACTGGGGGTGGGGGTATCAACTGTTGATAAACCTCTTGAGAAATAATTGTGACCTCTGCCGCTGTGTCAACTATTGCTTTCACCATTACGTTCTCTACTTGAATCGGGATCCAGAACATGGAACCGGACCGTAATTGCCTAATGGTTATTTGCTCGTGTTCCTCCCTTTCCTGCTTATCAATGCCCACGGATGTGCCGGGTGGATCTGCCTCACCCTCCCTGGGGGAATAACAATTCTCTTCTTGAGGGAATTCTTCCTCCTCACCTACTCGCTGGGAATTTAAACCAGCTCCCTCATGTTGATAGAAGTCGTCTTCATCTTGCGACATTTTTCCGTCGCCCGTGTCCTTTTCGTCCGCCAGTGCTATCATTTCAGGTGCACCTTCTGCAAATGTTTGATCGGATGGCCAATCTTCCTTGATGAATATCCAGTGATGGTATTTGGAGGGTATAAGTTCTGAACCCTCGAGAAGGACTTGGTGTCCTTGGAGATGGTGTAACTACGCTCTGCTGGCCTGGCAAGTCGTGGGTCGAATCTAGGCCTCTTGAGCCGACCCATCTTTGTAACACCTCCTCCAGGTGGCGAGAGCTGGCAAGAGTAGTGTGAAGCAGGGCTGGCAAGAGTAGTGTGAAGCAGAGCTGGCAAGAGTAGTGTGAAGCAGAGCTGGCAAGAGTAGTGTGAAGCAGAGCTGGCAAGAGTAGTGTGAAGCAGGGCTGGCAAGAGTAGTGTGAAGCAGAGCTGGCAAGAGTAGTGTGAAGCAGAGCTGGCAAGAGTAGTGTGAAGCAGGGCTGGCAAGAGTAGTGTGAAGCAGGGCTGGCAAGAGTAGTGTGAAGCAGAGCTGGCAAGAGTAGTGTGAAGCAGGGCTGGCAAGAGTAGTGTGAAGCAGAGCTGGCAAGAGTAGTGTGAAGCAGAGCTGGCAAGAGTAGTGTGAAGCAGGGCTGGCAAGAGTAGTGTGAAGCAGGGCTGGCAAGAGTAGTGTGAAGCAGGGCTGGCAAGAGTAGTGTGAAGCAGAGCTGGCAAGAGTAGTGTGAAGCAGGGCTGGCAAGAGTAGTGTGAAGCAGAGCTGGCAAGAGTAGTGTGAAGCATTGTTAAAGACTGATCCTCCTCCAGAAATGAAACATGATACTTATCGTTGGAACGCTCTTTCTGTTTACGACCCTCGTCCCAGCCACTCCTAGACTGTTGACAATCGCGAGCAAAATGACCCTCTTCCCCACACAGGTAACAATTATTACTTCTCCTAGGTGATGGGGTGCGTTGGCCCCGAGGTGATATGATGGCGTTTGTGAGACGCCTCAAACCCTCACATACCTCGTCCAATTTGTCATGAACCCCTGAGATTCCTGAGACGACTTCGTCTAGTTTTACATTCATGCCTGTCAACTTATCTAATTTTGTATCAATTCCCGCAAGAGATGGAGATCCTGATCCAGCAGTTGTTTGCCGGAGACCCCCCCTTACCCTGGCCTGATAAACTATTAGCTGGTGACGACTCTGGAGATTTTGTGGGTGTCCTTGAGCGGAGGTGGAAAGCTAAATTACTCCTGGCTGGTTGTTCATATCGGGACGGTCTACCCACATCATTTATCCGCACTGCTGGCCCTTGGGACCTCTGCTGCTGGGAACTAACTGAGGATGACCCTGCCGACCCGTGAATAGCAACAGAATTATGCTGAAATGTTTGAGCCCTATCAATGGCTTTTTCCATGGACGAAATATTAGCGTTGGAAATATATTCTGCTAAACGCTTATCTAACAAACCTTGGCCAAATCGCATGATTGCCATCTGCTCTTCCTCTCCCCGTTACAGATGTTTGTAGGCTCGATGAGCCAAATGCTGGACTCTATCAGCCCATTCAAAGATGTCTTCACCAGGCTCCTGGTGGGCCTGAGAAAATTGCCACGTCTAAAACCTCCCTATCTCCAAATCTCTTTACAAGTTTGTGCACCATGCGAGTATAATCAATGGATGGTTCACGGTCTAGTATTCGGTTGTAAAAATCACTAGCTTTTCCCTTAAGACACCAACCCAAGTTGGTGTCTTAAGGGTTGGTGTCCACCTCGAGAAGTCGTACCACTCCAATCTTTTTCCGCTGCATATGATGTGAAACGGCGATAGAATGGAGTCCAATCAGATTTACCATCATAATCAAGTTCTCGAGGTGGTGGACGGAATGAAGTATTCCTCCGACCATGACGGTTCCACTGTCGAGAATATGTGGAGTCATCCGAATCAGAATTCTGAGAGCTAGCTGACACCCTTCGAACTGGATGACGAGTGGAATGAGACGAACCCTTAGTGGGAATATACCCCTGGCTCTGAAAACCAGAACTATGCAAACCATGAATATTACGAGGAGACCTACGTCTGGTGCGACTGCGTGCTGCTGCACCTCCCGAGACAGCGGAGGCATTTCCATCAGATGATGGCGAGCCTGAACATCTTCTAGTGTTTGGTTCTGCCAATGTGATGGAGCCGGAGCCATGACGTGGTGGTTCCGTGTCAAAAGATATGGCATTCAACAAAGGAGTTGTAATCTTAAGATGAGATATATGATGGATGTTGTCCGCCATGATAGTGCGTGTGTGTCTGAATTTAATCATTCTGTTGGCCAGTGTGTACGACACTCCAGGTAATGTTATTAGATCAATTACAGACGTCAAATTAATGCGTATGCGGGGCATCTTGCAGCAATGAAAAGCCACAGCTCAGAACGAATCTTTTTGCAAAATGTACGTTCACAGCCAAAGTAAACCGGCAATGAATAAGAATAAAACACGTCAGGGAATAGGCCTTAAATTTAGGAATGGTCAAGAATAGTATCCTGTTTCCAAGCCTGTAACCAATGGAAGCAGTTGCCGCTTAGCAATTATCCAGTATGTTTGAAGTAACTATCCACTGTACGATTGTCCAAAAACTTGGAGAAAAATAGGGTGGCCCCAATGTTACTCCCTCCACAAAATTTTCAAAAGATGGAATGCACTTGGTATGGTCTTGAACACTCACTAGGACTGGATAATTATAAGCGCTTACACTGAACTTGATCATGTATGAAATCTAGAACTATCTTAGGTCTAGAATCATGCACTTAAATCTAGAAGCACTTAAAACTAGAATCATGCACTTAAATCTAGAATGTAAACATACATTGCATTCTTACAAGTACATGTTAGGTAAGAACCTTCCCATTTATTTCTAGGTATTTTCACTGGTCACACGTAAGATTATCATATGTAGTAATGTTCACCTACAAAGTGGACAATGCAAAGATAATGTTCCAAAGTACAATATTTCACATATGTAGTCAGTATCACTCACTCAATTAATTTATATCAGTATTTTTCACATTAATGTCTCAAGTAAATTTATCTAATGTTACTGAGAAGTAAGTTCATTCACTAATATCTATATTCAGCAATGAGTATACAGTTCAAAGTTCATGCACCTGTTAAGGAACAACACAATCATTTCAGAGAAATGGATAAGTTCAGGGAAGATGTATGGCTTTCTTTTCTCAGGTTTTCAATACACCAGCACAAATTTTCTTGACACATATGTCTCTGTGGAGTCATACATATAAGGAAAATTCGTGAATGCAAAGTAGGAGACAGGCCAGTAAGATGCCACAAACACCTACGTATAGCTGACGCCTCTGAGTCCTCCACGACCGTGAGTAAACAATAACACTGAGCCCGGATACGCTCGTGAACGAAGGCTGAATCCGTGAGGTAGCAACTTCCTCCTCACTCCTATTATAAACACAAAAATACTGAACACCTTGAATTTTGATATAGAATATCTAGAAAAATAGTAAATGCAAAGAAAAGCGATGGTACAACCTTATTGGGACGTGGAAACGCCAACTGGTAAAACGGACGCCAACTGGTAGAGCAGACGCCAACAAGTGGGTCGGGCTGGCAGCATGTAGGAACAAGTATGGCGGCGGCGCGGCGTGGTGATGGCGTCGTCTTGAGAACAAGGAATATATACGAAAATCCACAAAAAATAGAGAAAATTGCCAAAAATGGGGAAAATTGATGCAGCAAAGAGGGCAAAAAATCTGGGAAATGAATTTAACGTCGAGAATCTTGCTGGATGCACAGGGGTAGGAGAACACTCTTGAAGCAGGAACAGAGGCACGACGAAGTATAGAAAATCACAGGGAAATGCAATAAATGGGGGAATAAAGCACAAATACTGGAATCAGGAACCACAAAATCAGAGACAATGCAGCTGAAAATCACAAATCAAATCCTAGCAAACTGGAGAACATCTATGGTGCAACCGACGACAGCAATTTTCACTGTAATGTTGAACACGGTCTCAATCACTTGCAGCAGGATAATGATATGTACAGCGTGGCGAGGTCCTCTTGATCACCGTGTAGGCCGATTACTCACTGCGCCAATGTGGAGGTGGTCGCCTAGGGGCTCTGGCCACGTGGTAATCGACATACAACCACGTGGTAATCGACATACAATAGAATGTGGAGAAAACGGGGGAAACAGCGGCTCACCTTGGGCTGAAGTCTTCTCCCAGGGTTGCTGAAGCAATACGACGGCTTCTAGGGGCGAGAATGGGCGAGGTCCAATGATAGCTGGCCAATATGGGGTACTGGATAACCACAGTCCAGGGGGCGTTACTAACAGGTCCGTTCTCGGTCAGGTGCGGTTCTCGATTGGCCTCCAGTCATGCGTGCAGGTGATGCGCAAACGCACGATGTCGGACTGCCGCCCACCAATCAGGAGCACCTAGCATGAGATATTCCCTCTGGCGGGCACTTTGAATGTGGTTCCCTCCACAATACCCTAGACAAACTTTGAGGCAAGGCCAAAATTATTTTTTGACTACTGCAAGCAAAAGAACCATACCTAGACTTCAAGGGTTATAACATCACCTGATCGTAAAATTCTATTAAGCCTGTAAGGCAAGATTTACCCTCCCTGAACCCATGTTGATGGGTTGTCACGAAGTCCCTTCTCTCCAGATGTGTTACAAGGTTTTTTTTCTCATGATCTTCTCCATCACCTTGCATGGTATACAAGTTAAGGACACTGGCCTGTAGTTCAGTGCCTCTTGTCTGTCACCCATTTTGTATATTGGGACTACATTAGCCGACTTTCATATTTCTGATAGGTCTTCCGTCTCCAATGACCAAATATACACTATGCTGAAGGGCAAGCAAAGTGCTCCTGCACTTTTCTTCAATATCCATGGTGAGATTCCGTCTGGACCAACAGCCTTTCTCACGTCCAGATCCAACAGGTGCCTCTTGACCTCATCTCGTGTAATTTCGAAACCTTCCAAGGCCGCCTAGTTTGCTGCCACCTCTCCTAACGCAAGAGCCTCTTGTTGAGTTTTTCACACACCTATTTGTCATTCTCTGTATACCTGTCCTCACCCGTTCTAACTTTCATCACCTGTTCCTTCACTGTTGATTTCCTCCTGATGTGACTGTGGAGTAGCTTTGGTTCGGTCTTGACTTTATTAGCTGTATCATTTTCATACTTTTTCTCAGCTTCTCTTCTCACACTAACATACTCGTTCCTGGCTTTGTGGTATCTCTCTCTGCTTTATGGTGTTCTTTTATTTCGGAAGTGCCTCCACGCCCTTTTGTTCAGTTCCTTTGCTTCCATACATGTCCTGTTAAAGCACGGATTCTTCTTTTGCTTCTCGGTTTTTTCCTGCCTGGCAGGGATAAACCTGTTTTCTGCCTCCTGACACTTTTGGGTGACATGTCCATCATGTCTTGCACAGACTTAGTTTTGAGTTCTGTGTCCCATGGTATATCCCTTAGGAATTTTTTCATCTCCTCATAATTTCCCTTTTGGTACGCCAGCCCATTGTTTCCCAGTTCTTTTTTGGGGGAGAGAATTCGTAGCTCTACCAGGTACTCAAAAATCAATACACTGTGATCACTCATTCCCAGGGGGGCTTCCAACTTAACTTCCCTTATATCCGGCTCATTTAGGGTAAATATCAGATCAAGCATAGCTGGTTCATCCTCTCCTCTCATTCTTGTCGGTCCCTTGACGTGTTGACTTAGAAATTTTCTTGTTGCAACGTCCAGCAGCTTAGCTCTCCATGTGTCCGGTCCTCCATATGGGTCTCTGTTCTCCTAGTCTATCTTCTCGTGATTGAAGTCTCCCATGATTAGTAGTCTGGATCCGTTCCTGCTAGCTACAGAAGATGCTCTCTCTATTATGTTGATAGTGGCCATGTTGTTTCTATCATATTCCTGTCTGGGTCTTCTGTCATTTGTTGGGGGCTTATATATGACTACTACTATGATTTTTTTTTGTCCTTCATTTGCTGTGGTGTCTGTTATGTAGTCACTGAAATCTTCACAGCCCTGAATAACCATCTCTTCAAAACTCCAGTCTCTTCTTATTAGCAGAGCTACACCACCACCGCCTCTTCCTTCTCTGTCTTTCCTCACTACATAGTAGTCCTGTGGAAACACTGCATTTGTTATGGTTTTCGTTAGCTTTGTTTCTGTGAGGGTTATTATGTCTGGGTTTTCTTCTAATACCCATTTTCCAAGTTAACTTGTTTTATTTGTTATCCCATCTATGTTAGTGTACATTGCCTTGAAGCTCACTTTCTTCTGTTCATTCTCTTGTCCTCTTCTTGGTGAGCGTTCTGCTGATGGAGGAAGCTGTTCAATAGGTTTGAAAATCTGTGAGGTGGTTAACAGGGTCTCAGAGGATTCTAGGGTGGGGGGTCAAGGGAAGGGGGGGCAGGTGGGGTATGGGGTAAGGAATTATAGGGTAAATGGAGGATAAGTGTGAGGGGAGAGGAGGGATAGGGAGGGTAAGGGATGAAGGGGGAAGGGGGACAGAGGAGAAAGGGGGGGAGAGGGGATATGGTGGAAATGGTGGAGGGGTAACATTGTCGGAATGGGGTGGGGGGGAGGGAGGGGTTGGGTTAGCATTGAGTAGGGGCAGGTAGGGTGAGGGGTAGGGAGGGTTTCTATGCAGTGGCGGTGTTGCCCTCCCCTCTGGAGTTGCTGGGATGCTGGTTGTGGGTTCCCCCATTGTCTCTGGGAATGTTGTGTTGGGGGTTGTGATTTTCTGGATTACTTCTCTCTCTCTCCCTGCGCTTCTTCCTTGCCTCTTTTGCCATGGCTCTCTCCTTCTTTGTCCTGTCCCTCTAGATGAATACTTTTTTGTTTTCCTCCACATGCTGCAGATGACTCTTCTTTTCTAGAATATCCTTCTTCTTGTACTCGTTTGCAAATACTATCTTCATCAGGCGGCCTATGTTCTTGCTTTACCAACCCATCCAAAAAACATTTTCAATGTTTTGTTCAGCCTCTTCCATCTTTAACCACTTTAGTATTCCATTTACTGCCTCACTGCCCTTGCTATTCCATCCTTGCCTATTGGAGCCATCCTGTTCTTTGTCGCCTACAGCTACCACTGATCTTTTTCTTTCCAGCAGCTGACTGATGCAACAACTGCTTCCTGTGAGGAAGCTGCTTGCATGGCTACCTCCCTCACTGTGGTAATTGATTCTGAGCTCTTTCTCAGTATTTCCGCAAATGTTTCAGGTACAGAGGAATATCCTTCCAATGCTCATATTTCCATCTTCCCTTTGGATGATTATCTGATGCTCAGTTTCATTATTTTTCTTTGTGAAGGATTTGATCTCCTCCTTTGCTGCTGTCAGCTCACTTTGCAGGTTGTTAATTGTATTCTTCATTTCATGCATCTCCTTCCTTAATTCCTCCCAAACATGGGTTAACATTTCCTTCATTTGGTCACTTTGACTTTTCCCTGTGTCCCTGGTGCATCCTTCTGCCATCTTTGTCCCTTTCCCCTGATATGTTTTGATAGGGTTAACCAGGGGAGGGGGCAGAGAGAAAGGGAGAGAGAGAGAGAGAGAGAGAGAGAGAGAGAGAGAGAGAGAGAGAGAGAGAGAGAGAGAGAGAGAGAGAGAGAGAGAGAGAGAGAGAGAGAGAGAGAGAGAGACCAAGAGAGGAGAGAGCAAGAGAGAGAGAGAGCAAGAGAGAGAGTGGGTTGGGGTAGGAGGGAGATATAGTATGTATGCTATGGTAGCCAGTTGATGTGTAGGGGGGGAAGGGGGGGGGTATTTTTGAGAATGTGGAAGTGGGAAGGGAAGGTCTGGTGTCCTACCCCTCTCACAGATGTGTGACATGTTTCCTACCCTGACTGCTTTTGTGTGTGTAGGGATTAACAGAACAGTATTCAGTTCGCAACTGTGCTCACAAGTGACGTTCCTGCCTCATGTGTGTGTGTGTGTGTGTGTGTACTCACCTAATTGTGGTTGCGGGGGTTGAGCTTTGGCTCTTTGGTCCCGCCTCTCAACCATCAATCAACTGGTGTACAGATTCCTGAGCCTACTGGGCTCTGTCATATCTACATTTGAAACTGTGTATGGAGTCAGTCTCCACCACATCACTGCCTAATGCATTCCATCCGTTAACTACTCTGACACTGAAAAAGTTCCTTCTAACGTCTCTGTGGCTCATGTGGGTACTCAGTTTCCACCTGTGTCCCCTTGTTCGCGTCCCACCAGTGTTGAATAGTTTATCCTTGTTTACCCGCTCGATTCCTCTGAGGATTTTGTAGGTTGTGATCATGTCTCCCCTTACTCTTCTGTCTTCCAGTGTCGTAAGGTGCATTTCCCGCAGCCTTTACTCGTAACTCATGCCTCTTACTTCTGGGACTAGTCTAGTGGCATACCTTTGGACTTTTTCCAGCTTCGTCTTGTGCTTGACAAGGTACGGGCTCCATGCTGGGGCCTCATACCACAGGATTGGTCTTACTTATGCAGTGTACAAGATTCTGAATGATTCCTTGCAAAGGTTCCTGAACGCTGTTCTGATGTTAGCTAGCCTCGCATATGCCGCAGACGTTGTTCTTTTTATGTGGGCTTCTGGAGACAGGTTTGGTGTGATATCAACTCCTAGATCTTTCTCTCTGTCCGTTTCATTAAGTACTTCATTTCCTTTTCTGTATCCTGTGTCTGGCCTCCTGTTTCCACTGCCTAGTTTCATTAATTTGCATTTACTCGGGTTGATCTTCAACAGCTATTTGTTGGACCATTCACTCAGTCTGTCTAGATCATCTTGTAGCCTCCTACTATGGTCCTCAGTTTCAATCCTCCTCATAATTTTTGCATCATCGGCAAACATTGAGAGAAACGATTCTATACCCTCTGGGAGATCATTTACATATATCAGAAACAGTATAGGTGCAAGGACTGACCCTTGCGGGACTCCACTCGTAACGTTTCGCCAATCTGAGACCTCAACCCTCACACTGACTCCTTGTCTTCTGTTGCTTAGGTACTCCTTTATCCAATGGAGTACCTTCCCTTTCACTCCAGCCTGCATCTCCAGGTTTTTCACTAGCTTCTTGTGTGGCACTGTATCAAAGGCTTTCTGACAATCCAAAAATATGCAGTCTGCCCACCCTTCTCTTTCTTGCCTTATTTTTGTTGCCTTGTCATAGAATTCAAGTAACCCTGTGAGGCAGGACCTGCCATCCCTGAACCCATGTTGATGCTGTGTTACAAAGTTTTTTCGCTCCAGGTGCTCCACTAGCTTTCTTCGTACAATCTTCTCCATCAGCTTGCATGTTATGCAGGTTAGGGACACTGGCCTGTATTCAGTGCCTCCTGTCTATCCCCTTTCTTGTATATCGGGACTACGTTAGCTGCTTTCCAAATTTCTGGCAGTTCCCCTGTTGCCAGTGATTTGTTATACACTATGGAGAGTGGTAGGCACAGTTCTTCTGCTCCTTCCTTTAGTGTCCAAGAGGAGATTCCATCTGGGCCTATAGCCTTTGTCACATCATAACTACACACTACTACTACTTTGTCACAGTATAACTACTGACGGTCTTGGCCTCCACCACCTTCTCACCTAACTTGTTCCAACCGTCTACCACTCTGTTTGGGAAAGTGAATTTTCTTATATTTCTTCGGCATCTGTGTTTAGCTAGGGGATCCGGTCGGCCTAGCGGACAGCACGCTGGACTTGTGATCCTGGGTTCGATACCAGGCGCCGGCGAGAAAAAATGGGCAAAAATTTTGTATGTAGTGATCATATCACCTCTTTTTCTTCTGTCTTCTAGTTTTGGCATATTTAATGCCTCTAACCTCTAACATGTACGATTTCACTCCTGTAAACATATCATTTACGTATATTAGAAAGAGGATTGGGCCCAGCACAGATCCTTGAGGTACTCCGCTTGTTACTGTTCGCCAGTCCGACTTCTCGCCCCTTACCATTACCCTCTGGCTCCTTTCTGTTAGGTAGTTCTTCACCCATGCTAGGGCCTTTCCGCTTACTCCTGCCTGCCTCTCAAGTTTGTATAGCAGTCTCATGTGCGGTACTGTTTCAAAGGCCTTTTGGCAGTCAAGAAATATGCAGTCTGCCCAGCCTTCTCTGTCCTGCCTTATCCTTGTTGCTTTATCATAGAATTCTAAAAGGTTTGTTAGGCATGATTTCCCTGTCCAGAACCCATGTTGGTGCTTGTTTACAAACCCAATGCTCTCCAGGTGCTCAACAAGTCTTAGCCTAATTATTCTTTCAAGTATTTTGCAGGGGATGCTTGTCTGTGATACGGGTCTGTAGTTAAGTGCCTCCTCCCTATCACCTTTCTTGAAGATCGGTACGACATATACCTCCTTCCAGCAACTGGGCAATTCTCCCAACATAAGTGACTCATAAAGATCATTGCCAGCGGCACGCTGAGAGCCTGCGCTGCCTCTTTTAGTATCCACGGTGATACTTTGTCTGGTCCAACAGCGTTATTTGCATCCAGTGTTGTCAACTGTTTCATTACCTCCTCTGCTGTCACCTCTATATCTTTCATCTAGGGTAATCGCTTCTAACAATGGGAGCTGCTCAGGCTCGGTTGTGAACACTCCATGGAAACTTGCATTCAGTACCTCGCAGATTTCCTTGTCACTTTCTGTATATGCCCCTTCTGTTTTCCTCAGTCTTGTCACACACACCCAGTGTGTGTGTGTGTGTGTGTGTGTGTGTGTGTGTGTGTGTGTGTGTGTGTGTGTGTGTGTGTGTGTGTGTGTGTGTGTGTGTGTGTGTGTGTGTGTGTGTGTGTGTGTGTGTGTGTGTGTGTGTGTACCTAAGTGTAGTTACAAGATGAGAGCTACGCTCGTGGTGTCCCACCTTCCCAGCACTCTTTGTCATATAACGCTTTGAAACTACTGACAGTATTGGCCTCCACCACCTTTTCACCTAACTTGTTCTAACCGTCTTCCACTCTGTTTGCGAAAGTGAATTTTCTTATATTTCTTCGGCATCTGTGTTTAGCTAGTTTAAATCTATGACCTCTTGTTCTTAAAGTTCCAGATCTCAGGAAATCTTCCCTGTCGATTTTGTCAATTCCATTTACTGTTTTGTATGTAGTGATCATATCACTTCTTTTTGTTCTGTCTTCTAGTTTTGGCATATTTAATGCCTCTAACCTCTCCTCGTAGCTCTTGCTCTTCAGTTCTGGGAGCCACTTAGTAGCATGTCTTTGCACCTTTTCCAGTTTGTTGATGTGCTTCTTAAGATATGGGCACCACACAACCGCTGCATATTCTAGCTTTGGCCTAACAAAAGTCGTGAACAATTTCTTTAGTATATCGCCATCCATGTATTTAAAAGCAATTCTGAAGTTAGAAAGCGTGGCATAGGCTCCTCACACAATATTCTTTATGTGGTCCTCAGATGATAGTTTTCTATCTAGAACCACCCCTAGATCTCTTTCTTTATCAGAATTCTTTAAAGATTTTCCACATAATATATAGATTGTGTGGGGTCTATGTTCTCCTATTCCACATTCCATACCATGGCATTTATTAACATTAAATTCCATTTGCCAAGTGGTGCTCCACATACTTATTTTGTCCAGGTCATCTTGAAGGGCATGACAATCATCTAAGTTTCTTATCCTTCCTATTATCTTAGCATCATCAGCAAACATGTTAATATAATTCTGTATACCAACTGGTAGATCATTTATGTAGACTATAAACATCACTGGTGCAAGAACTGAACCATGTGGTACTCCACTTGTGACATTTCTCCAGTCCGATACATTGCCTCTGATCACTGCCCTCATTTTTCTATCAGTCAGAATTTTTTTTATCCATGTTAGAAGCTTACCTGTCACCTATCGGGGTGTCTCTCGCCGTCTCTAGCCAGTCACCACCAAGTATTAGTAGTGATAAGCGTTACTTACTGTAGCCTCCACGGGTCTGCACTCGATCCTCACGGTGCCACTGTTCACCAGGAGAGTCTTTCAGTCTGTCTCCGGCTGGCCTCGTAGCCTAAAGACGAGTGAGAACACGATCACTTCACTTGACCATGTGCCCGCCCCAACAGAGGGCTCTACCGCTCACTATAGGTCGCCAACTGGTGTTTACCGTGTCCAGTAACACCTCAGTGGAATAGTAGTAATATAGTAGTGGCCCAGGGAATACTAATCAATTTGGTAACAGGTAAGTATATGTTTAAATCACTCACTCTTAGATAGTCTCAATACCAACAAGGTAATGGAGGGTTGACACAAGCACGGCGGTGGTTTTGTAGTTTACTTAAAAGATCAAAGAATCATAACTCTGCAGCAACAACATGGCAAAGGAATAAATAAGCAGCCTTCTCTCCGCCTCTTCACAATTCTGGAACACTCCGGGAATGGCAACACTCCCAGTTGACGTGCATTCCCACGCTTCACATACAGTGTTAACGAACGTTTGGCAACTCACGAGATGCCACGCCCACTCACACTCCTCACTATACTCACACTATTGGCGTGAGGCGCCTATTCTTCCCTCGTATTCACAGTATATCACAACACTGGCATAATCACAGTTAACCACTAGACATATGAACATATTATTTAATAACTCCAGTGTATATAGTTCACTTTATCAATATTTATAATAACGAGGTAACTCTAGGCACACAGCCTTACACTATCAAATTGTATATTTATATATATAACCTCTGGCACGAACTCATAATATAAATGACAGGTAAATATAAATGTCCTCGTCACAGTAATCTCTTCATCAAGCCACAGGAGCAATCACACACCATATATATACCTCGTGAGAGCTCTATTGCATCTCCCTTCACAACTGTGTCTTACTAGAAAAATAGACATTGGTGAGCTGGCTAATCACTAACTAAAGGGGAATGAGAGGGAAAACTGAATTACCTACTTTCACCATAAATAATGTGGACTCGTCCTCTGTTGAGGGTTGAATTGAAGCTCCTGGTTCCGGCTCACGACTTCCTGTAGGGAACACCTCCACACACACACACTGATGCTCTTCCCAGTACCTCAACCAACACCCAAAAAGCGCGTCATCTTCATACTGCTTCTCTCTGCAGGCTCCGTGCTCCTCCACAACCTCTTGAAGGGTTGGAGTCGGTCTCCTGGCCGTCGTCTCCTCCTCACAACTACGTCTGCAGTCCTTACTCCCGGCTGCAGTCGTTCGTATTCTCAGCTAGTTTGTTCTTCTTCTTCCTCACGGTGAACTGGCCCAGCCACTACGTCATCACCCGACTGGTGAAACTGTACAGTCGTCCCTGACGTCACTGCCCAGGCTTCATTCTTGCTAAGCACCTGTCACTGGAGCACTTGTTGCTCTTTTCCCGTCAATTTCTTCGTCTGTCCGCCTCACGGAGTTCAGGAAGACCTCACAGGATGCTTGCAGACCACTGGTGATGCGTATATTCACCGGAGACGGGCGAATACTGTCAGACTGACAGGACCTCCCTATCGCACGTCCGCCCTTGATGACGTGTTGTATCTAATTCCAGGTGCCACGGGGGCGCACGGCCCGGACCTACCTCCACTTGTGACATCACACTTGCCAGGGGCGTTTCTCATTGGCTCCCTGTACAACGTCGCCGTTCTTGGCCAATCTGGTGCCACTGACGTCATAACATTTTGGCGCGAAAACGTAGGAGTCGGCGCCATCTTGGCATCCAAAAGGGCCTAAGCCACTGGCCAAAACACTCTTCTTTAGTTAATTTCTCTCCTACGCAAGAACGCCTCATGCTCCCACATATGTGAAATTGTTCTCTGGAAGGCAGAGAACGTTCGGGTAAAGTAGATATGACTCTTACAGCTGGCGTGGGATAAATATAAGGGGGCGAACACCGTCACATACCCCTCCCCTTAAAATAAGAGTCATATCGGTTTAATGTACTCGGGAAAGGGCATCCGCTACCACGTTGTCCTTCCCTCTGATGTGCTTAATTTCTAACCAGTATTCTTGTAGTAGTAATGCCACCTTGTCAGCCTCTGGTTGGAGTTTCTCATCTTGTACAAGAAAGTCAGAGGGTTGTGATCTGTAAAAACGAGAACAGGCTTCGCCCCTCCCACGTACACGTCGAAGTGCTTTAGGGCCATTACTAAACCCACAGTCTCCTTTTCGATGGTACTATAGGCACGCTGGTACTTCACGAATTTCTTGGAGTAAAATGCGACAGGCCTATGTACCTCGCTCCTTTCCTGGGCCAACATGGCTCCTATCCCTACATCACTGGCATCTACATACAGAATGAACCGGGCTGTAAAATCTGGGGATATCAACACTGGGGCCTCTGTCAACAGGTTCTTCGTCTTCTCGAAAGATTCCTGGGAGGCCTCTCCCCACTTCCATCGTGTATTCTTAGAGAGTAATTCCGTCAGAGGATGTGCTTTCGTGGAAAAGTTCTTACAGAAACCACGATAATATCCAATCATCCCAAGATACCTCAGCAATTCCTTCCGTGTCCTGGGTATTGAGTACTCTATAATAGCTGATACCTTGTGGTCCACAGGGGTAACCTCTCCTTGTCCGATGACGAAGCCTAGGTATTCTAGATGGGCCTTCCCAAACTCACTCTTGGCTAGGTTCACGGTCAGGTTAGCATCTTCCAGCCTCCTGAACAGCTCCCTGAGTCGCTCTAGGTGTGTCTCCCAATCGTCGGAGTACACTACTATATCATCAATGTATACAGTGCAGCCTTCGGCTTCTCTCAGCAACTCGTTCATCATATGTTGAAAACAACTCCCGCTGTTCTTCATCCCGAAGGGCAACACTTTATACTGATACAGTCCATCTGGTGTCACAAAAGCTGATATCTTTCTAGCCTCGGGAGTTAACGAGATTTGGTAATACCCCTTGAGTAGGTCGACCTTGGACACATATCTGGCACTACCCACCTGATCGATGCAATCACTTACCCTGGGCATGGGGAGGGAATCTGCCACAGTGATGGAGTTCACCTTCCTGTAGTCCATGCAAAATCGGTATGTACCGTCGCGTTTCTTAACCAGCAAACACGGGGATCTCAACTCGCTGTTGCTAGGCTCGGCAAGGTCATTCTCAAGAAGGTACTCTACCTCCTTCCTCGTCAATTCTCGCTTCTCAGGGCTGACCCTATAAGCACTCTGTTTAATGGGCCTGGCGGCCCTCACCTCTAACTCGTGCGACACAATCTTGTGGCTTCGGTGCACGTCGGTAAAAAGAGATGCATTCTCTCTCAACAGGTCCGTCAGATCCGCTCTCTGTCTTCCTTCCAGGTGTTGAAGCTTGACTCCGATATTCTCCAAACTCTCCGCATTGGAGAGTTGGGTGCCGTCCGCCCTGGACCATTTTCCTTCCTCTGCTGGAATCTCTTGATTCACCTGCATGCATAAGACCACTTTCTGCTGTAGTTCTCGTGGCATTGTTCCGTCCTGCACGGCGGCTCTTCCTTCTTCAGGGAAGACAGGCTTCAGACAGTCAATATGACACACCTGTGTCATGCGGGGTCTGTCCGGCTTGCTGACTTCATAGCTTACTGGACCCAATCGTCTTAGCACCTTATACGGTCCCTCAAATCGTGACTCGGTCACACGGCTCTTCCCTGGCAGTAACACCATAACCTGGGACCCAACCTGGAACTCTCTTAGCGTAGCTTTCTTGTCGTACAACTCTGACATCTTTTGCTGTGCCTCCTTCAAATGCTTTCCTGCTAGCTCTTTCGCCAATACGAGACGCTCCTTAAATTTCTGCACATATTCGCTGACCGTTCCCATGGTCACTCCTGGTGCCCATTGCTCTCTCAGCATGGATAGAGGACTCCTTACCTCATGTCCATATACCAGTTGGAACAGTGAGAAACCCAGTGACTCCACTACAGCGTTCCGTATAGCAAACAATGCAGGGTACACTGCCTCATCCCACTCGGCTCCTTGTTCCACACAGAACACTCTCAGAATGGTTTTCAGTGTGGAGAGAAACCTTTTGATCGCCCCTTGCGACTGCGGTCGGTAGGGCGACGACCGAATCTGAGTTACTCCCCATTTCGACACGGTCTGTCTAAACCACTTGGACTGGAATACGCTCCCACAGTCCGTCTGGATTTCCCTGGGCATTCCCACGCAAGAGAAAAAACGCTGCAACTGCCCGGCTACACCTTTTGACGTCAAGCATCGCATCTGGATTGCTTCCAGGAACCTTGTCGCCGCACACATGATGGTCATCAGGTATGTGTTTCCCTTTCTCGTCCGTGGCAACAGTCCTACCCCGTCGACCATTAGGCGTTCAAATGCTGGCCCAAATGCAGGAACAGGGACTAACGGGGCCTTTGGTATCGCTGGTACACTCTTTCCTGCTCTCTGGCAAGGTAAGCAAGTCTTACAGTGACGCCTCACATCGGCGTCCATACCCGGCCAGTAGAAATGGTCCTTGATCTTGCGAAGAGTCTTGGTCACTCCCAGGTGACCTGCAGAATCCACAGAGTGCGACAGATCCAGCACTGCCGCTCTGCACTGGGCCGGCAACACTACCTGGTGCCTCATACCTAGTGATTCCTCTCTGGCCTCCATTCTCACAGGCCTCCATTGTCTCATCAGCATCCCATCTTGCAGATAAAAATGTGTGGCACTCTCAGGACCAGCACGTCCTCCTTTGGCCTCCCGAATCAACTCTGGGAACTCCACCTGCTGCAACTCCCCCAGACGAGCGCGGTCCACCCCAAGAAAACTGGCGAGGATCACCTGTAGCTCACCATCCGGGTACGCCTTCACCCTCCATCTGTCCTCCGGGTTCCACGAAGAGGTGATCGACCCCCAGGCTGTCAGACGTCTCTTCAGCCCCATCAGATCCACTCACTCCGTGCTCGTTGCACTGCCTTGGGATCACAGCGCATACAAGGAACGCCACCTCGGCGATTCCCTTCCCGTTCCCACAGGCGTCTAATACTCCGCCTTTCTCTCTGTAGTGTTCCAAGCACTCCTCGCCCTTCATGAGGGTAGGGAGGACACATCCTCCACAGGCGTCATTCCCAAGGATGACTTGCGCCTTCATCTTGGGCATTGAGGCGCAGACCCCTACCACTAGGGTCTGAAAACCATAATCAGAATCCAATGTTACCTTGTGCATTGGCATCCTCACTGGGCCTCCCACAGTGGTCACAACAGCCACCCCACACTGGTATTCTCATAACCCTCGGGGAACAGGGTTCTACTCACCAGGGTAAAATCAGCCCCAGTGTCCCTCAATATCTTCTCAGGAACGGGGTCTGCCTCCCCCATCCTTACCGTCCTCTCACACACGAACGGGTGAATTTTCTTCTCCACACTTGGTACAGACTCACCCCGCACGTTCTCGGCCATTTGGTCCTCCATCCTAATGAAAGCAACGTTCCCACGCTGCTTAGGGCGTTTGCAATCCCGCTCAAAATGTCCATATCCTCCACAATTGTAGCAGCGGACTCTTCTTGGTGGTGACCTTCCACCACCACTCGCCCTGGCAACGCCTCCAGAGACCGTCGCTCTGTGGGCCTTCCTCGTGCCTTCCGTCGTCTCCCTCGTAGCGTGCCTCGGCATAACAACAGATCCGACACTCTCAGCTAGGGGCTTCTTGACTGGTTCCACAGAACTTTTCAGTCCCCTACTATCTCCACTCGAGAGGTGGGACTTGGGAGAACTCGTTCCTGTCCTCCATCCGTCCGTCTTCCTAAAACTATTCCCATACTGGCGGTCGGTGCGGTCCCTCTCTGCGTGGTCGCAAGGCTTCCTCCAGCATGTCGGCTCTGTCAGCAGCAACCCTCAGGTCTTTTATGTCCGCCTCCTTGACTCTAATTCTGATCTCAGGAGAGAGCCCAGACATAAATTTTTCCATGACCATTAGCCGCTTGATGTCCTCAGCTGACTTAGCTCCTTCAGATTCCAACCACATCAGAAAACTTCTTTCCATGTCCCT
>WNGS01166289.1:55306-72131 GCA_020271785.1 Procambarus virginalis | reverse complement strand
GCTCCTGGAGTATGTTCGAGTCACTCTGGGGTGTGAGTTTGCAGTTGTATCTAGTCCTGGGGACCATTCAGGCTTGGTTGCCATTGTGTTCCTCACGTGTTGCCCCAAAAAATAGTTATTTGAGTACAATCCTCATGCCCAAGATAACCATCCGCAGGCGCCCCTGGCGGGGAAGTGGTTCATAACTATTCAGCATCTACATCCTGTTCCTTATGTCACGTCGTGTGTTGATTGTCAGTGGTTTAGGGGGGCATCTCTGTACAATAACAGTTGCCTTGCCCCTTGGGAGTATGGTTTCGAGTCACTCTGGGGGTGGGGGAGTTTTTCAGTTGTAATTTCCTGGTGAACCATTCAGGCTTTTTGCTCTATTATCACATAATATATGAGATTATATATGTACTTATGTAGAGAATATGGACAGGTTATTATATAACATTAATAATTTTGTAATTCGTCAAAAATCGTGTTATGTTCTTAGCTAAACGAAACTAAAGGTTCAGTTCCTGACCGATTATATGGCCTCTGTACTCCTTTACACTACACCCCTGGGATGGGTATGGGGATGCATATAAAGAAAGAAAGTGAATTGAATTGTACTAAGTGGTTACAAGATTGTAAATACGTATGCTATGTATTCTCACAAAACACATGCACCTTCTCGTTTCATAAATAATAATAAATAAATAACAAACAAAAAAATAATAACAATAAAAGCTAATTTTTAAAAAAATAAATTATTAATTATTCGATCATATCATTATGTGAGAAATTCATGTAATTTACTCTGTTTTTTTTTTTATTTTTTCCATACCACGTGACGTGGCCACACATTTACAATTAACTCATTATATACATTTTCTTCTGTCCTCCAGGTGACGGTTAGAGATGTGTTAAACCAATTATCATTTTCCAAGGGTTTATTGAATAATACAACCACTGAAGAGTGAGTCGGTGCTTAAAAGCTCAGTCCTAAACTACATACGTAATACATAGATACACAGATTTACGTTGCCTTACATAAAAGTGTTCGCTGTGTCTTCTACACAGTGTCATGGTTAATGCAAATTTAACAAAGGTGAAATGTAAAAATTCGTAATCAGTTTCATATATACTTATACCACATACAGACTAATACATAACACACACAGTTACTATATATAAACCTGACATTCCCACAACATTTATCTCATTACACTCTACAGGGTGAGATAGCTGAGAAGAAACTATGTGACATTAAGCACTTAATCACCTGAGGTGATTAAGGTGCTTTAAAAAATAAAACAACTCAGGTTTATCAGTTACATCATTACATTGTATATTAATATTACATGTCAATCTTTGGATACAAGTCCAATATCATCAAGGTTCCATATTCAGATAATATTAACAGAGTTCAGCATACCTATCCCAGAGGGCGAAAGTCAGCCAGTATGGGACATTCTACAATATAATGTTCAAGAGAGTGCATGTTTTCTCTTTCACAAAGTTGACACATAGTTTTTGCAATTTTTCAAGCCCTCCAAGTTTTCTTCAGGCATCAACAAGCACATAGTGTACTCGACATTTGGGTTTGAAAGCTGCCAGATACGTTCTGTATCCCAGGCGTATTCTATAGAACAAGAACCCGGAAATTGATGTTAAGTGGCAGTTTTAGTTTAGTTCATTGATTTGCACCCATACCCATCTGTGGCGGTATGGAAAGGTTTAAGAGGCACATAATGGGTCAGGGACTGACCCCACATTCATTTAGCTAGCAAGTTACAATCTTGATGAGCTAGTTACAAAATTCATATAGGTATCCACATCAACAATGGGTCGAGATCGACCTCAATACAGGTTCAAATTAAGCAACTGCCATATTTGGAGAGCTAGTGTCAAAATTTATATGTTTGTCCTGCACACCCCTCCATCCAGCGGGCAGCGGTGGATAGGTTACAATCACTCAGTTACTACCTACAGTTAGCAAACTGGGATATTGGCTAAAATTTCTGGTAGCAGATACTTTGAATGAAATATTTCACATCGCTGGAACATTGTTATAGAATTGTCTCTAAATTCACGTATCTTTTCGCACTCCATCACATAGTGACGGAGGTGTGCGAATATTTTGTTGACACAGTTAACATTTTGTCAGGTCTACATCGGCAGATAAAGAATTCCAGAGATACTTTGTAACCGAGTCTAAGCCGAGCAGCAGTAACATCTAGAAGTCTGCTGATTTTATTGGATGAACCATAGCTTGTGTGGCTCCTCTTGCATGATAGATGATGATAGAGTAATACTGGTGTCAATTTTTCACTTTGCCTCAGATCTACAAGATCTGGCCAGAAAATTGTTTTGACAATTTTTTGTAATTATTCTCACTTAAAATTATCTGTACCTGTAAATAAAGCGTAAATACCTGTAAATATTTTTTTTCAATTTTACTGTGAATTATCTAAAAATTATCTGTTAAATTGAATTGCGAAAATATTATTTGTTAGTTTAAGACTTGCCCGAAACCTATGCTGCTAGTGTGCTTTACCAGATGTAAATCACACTTAATTCTATGTTCTCTGTTAACCCCCAATGTACCTTCTTGTAATAAATAAATAATTAACTAATAAAATAAATAAATAATAAATAAATAAATAAATAAATAGATCAAGAACTTGAGATTAAGGACCACGCCCGAAACGCTACTGCTAGTGGCTTTACAGAAGTAAAAAATCAATGCTATACTCTCATAAACCCATGTACCTACTTGTATGTATAAATAATGAAATAAATATAATAATTTTGGAAATTTTAATTTTTAAGGGAAGTTCCCGCCTCGAGTTGAGTCAGCCAATGAGAGTGCTGGTTTGTCTTGGCTGGATTGGCGGGCGTCGCGCTTCGTTATGTTATATCTACAAAATCCCTAATAAGGTGTATCAGTGAATAATGATAAAGTTATATATTTTTTTTAATTTAAAAATTATTATTTTTTTAGATTTTTATACTTACGTAGTAAGGTCCATTAGTCGTGAAACTCGAGGAGAATCTCTCAATATTTCATAGGTTTGTTCCAACGTCCGCTTCTTACTGTTATTTGGAGAAGGACGATTGTTTTGTTATTGAACAAACACTGGCATCTCCAAGTACTCTGTGTAATATTGGTGCACACTTGGGTGTAATTATTAACTTGTCAATGTCGGAGGCGAGTGAAAAAGTTAGATGTTTATTAGGTAGGAGTTGTGGTAAGGTTGCGTTGAGGTGGAGAGAGGCGGGGGCGTCGGCCCGAGTGGAGAGAGCCGCGCCATCACCTCCAAGCCTAGCTTCCCTGCCACCCCCACCTCTCTCTGCCCACCCTCTCACCCCCCGCATTCCTACCACCACAGTCTGCTTCTGCCATCACTATACATTTTTCCTACCACCCATGTTTTCTTGCCACCACTATGCTCACACAGCTATGGCCACATAATTTTCTCACCTCTATGCTGTACCTTTCACCACTTACTCACTACACCACCCCTCACACTTTATTCTGCCCTCTCCATGCCTCCTACCACTTCTTCCTTCCCTACCACAACATGCTCTCCCCAACCACACTCCCACCACCACAACATCCCTACACTCCACACTCCATGCCACCACCACTCTGCATTGCCAGCACTACTCTACCATCAGCAGCACCCCACTCCGTGCCACCACCGCCGCGTTTCATGCGGCCACTCTCCATCTGTCACTGCCACTTCTACATGCTGGCAGTTCCACTCTGTTCTGCCACCGAACAATCTCTGTTCTGCTATCATGCCAATCTCTGTTCTGCTATCGCCACTTTCTTCTACCTGCTGCCACGCCCTCTCCGTTCTGCCCACCCCACTTCGTTCTGTGCCACTGGCTATCTCCGTGCCTCCACACTGCAAGTCTCCGTGCCTCCACACAGCCTCTCTCCCCTCCACACTGCCACCCTGCCCCCACTGCCACTACTCCTGCCGCCACACGCACTCTCCGTGCTCCACACTGCACCTCCCGTGCCTCCACACTGCCACCTCGTGCCTCCACACTGCCACTCCGTGCTTCCACACTGCATGCACTCTCTGTGTCTACTGCCACTCTCGCGTGCTCCATACTGCCACTGCCGGCCTCCACACTGCCAGTCTCCGTGCCTTCACCTGCCAGTCTCCCCTCCTCCACACTGCCATCTCCTTGCCTCCACACTGCCACTTTCCGTGCCTCCACAACTGCCACCCTCCCTGTGCCTCCACACTGCCACTCCCTCTTGCCTCCACCTGCCACATCTCCGGCCTCCACACTGCACTCCTCCTGCCTCCACCTGCAAGTCTCCGTGCCGCACACTGCCAACTCTACTTGCCTCCCACTGCACTCCCGTGCCCAGCTGCTCCGTGCCTTCCACACTGCACTCTCCTGCCTCCACACTGCCACTTCCGTGCATCCACACGCATCTCCGTGCCTCCAACACTGCCACTCTCCTGCCTCCACACTGCCACTGCTCCGTGCCTCACACTGCCACTTCACGTGGCTTCCACACTGCCCTCTCCGTGGCTCCACCTGCCACTCTCGTGCCTCCACACTGCCACTCTCCGTGCCTCCACACTGCCACTATCCGTGTCTCTCCACTGCCACTCTCCGTGCCTCCACTGCCACTCTCCGTTCCTTCCACACTGCCACTCTCCGTGCCTTCACACTGCCACTTCCGTGCCTCACACTGCCACTCCCTCCGTGGTCCATACTGCGCACTCTTGGTGCAACACTGCCATTCTCCGTGCTGCCCACGCGCCATTCCCTGGACCTGCCACCACACCGCCACTCTTGCCGCCACACCTGCCACTGTCCAATGCCGCTACCAGCTCTCCACAAGTTGAGCCTGGGCCTCGGGCCCAGGCTTGGGAGAGTATAGAACTCCCAAACCTCCATCAAGCAGGTATCAACCTGCACCCCACGTAACTCTCATGTCGTTGTCGGCAGCATTGAGACAATGACCACCACCAAAAAAATACAAATTCTGGTCAAGGAATTCAGGCCTGGTCGTGGACTAAACCAACTGTTATCATGGGTGACATAACAACGGGGGGACAGACTTGTCTTTTAGCACCAAACATTGGAAATGCAGATTGTATTGGTGATCCATATTAAGAAGCAATCAATTACTGGAAAAGGTGCAAAGGCATGCTACAAAATGGCTCTCTTACACTTGAAACTGAACACACAAGTTACGAGGAGAGACGAGAGGCATTAATCATGCAAAAACTAGAAGATATAAGAAAAGAGAGCTATATAATCACCACTAAATTAATAATAGGAATCAACCAAATGAGAGATGAAGTCCTGAAACCACCACTACTCCTTCAGCAACAAGACCACACATCTTCAAGCTAAGGAACAAAGTCGAAAAGTAACTAATAGAAAGTTTTCTTTCTTTGCAACAGAGTGGTAGACAGTTGAAACAAGTTGAAAAACAGATGGTGGTACATCTGTATTCAGTATGGGGTGCAGGGCCAAACCATCAGTAGTTTCAAGCGTTTTATGACAAGGTACTGGGAAGAATGGGAACCTTTGAGCATAGCTTTTCATCCTTAGTTACACTTGGGTAATTACTTAGGTATTACACAGGAGGAAACTTCGGTAATAAATTTTTTGTTTCCGTTGTCATGGTATCTAACGAATCGGAATGCACTAGCAGTGGATGTACTGGAGATCTCCATAATGTCACGGCTACTGTTGGAGGCTTAGGGCCCTGTGAGCTGAGTGGACAATGCCTATCCGATTTGGTAGTCCAGGTTCCGGTTCGATCCTCATGGAGGCGGAAACACAGGGGCATTGTGTCTTTCACCCTGATGACCCTGTTACCTAGCATTAAATAGATACCTGAAGTTAGACAGCTGCTACGGCTTCTTCCTGGGGTGGTAACAAAAGGAAACCTTGGCGAGGACCGGGGCCGCGGGGAATGCTAGTCCTGCCCGCGAAATCAATTCTCAGTATAATTTAAGATAACCGCCATACACAGTTTCAAATGGAGATAAATTAAGAGCCCAATAGCTCAAGAACCTGTGCAAGTTGCTTTTGACATTTGAGAGGCGGTGACCCTAGAATCAAGCGCAACCCTGCAAGACAACTAGGCGTACAGGAGTTTGTGCTAGTAGCGTGCTGCTTCTGCAACTTGAAAGAAATTGACATTCGTGTAATTGTATCTAATTTCCAAGACTATTCTACTTTGTTCTTGCTCATTCTTATGATTTGTTTCACTTAATTTTAAATATGAAAAGAACAAACTTTTTAACTTAAAAAATACTTATCAGCATAAGGAAATACTATTTTTTTTTTAAATTGATGTACTGAATAATTCTTTTACTAAATCAAAATTATTTTATACTATTTGTAAATTTTTATTGAAAATTGTTGTCTAGTTCTAAATGCTTGGAATAACTTTCGTTATTTACTTAATTAAATTACCAGAATTTCTATTATAGCTGTTCAATGATGCAAAATAATGTTTTTGTGTATTTTGTTTTACTATTTTGTTTTTAAAATGTATGAAAAAGAACCCAAGCTGTGGTGTCCAGAATATGGTGTTTGGAACGGTTTAGGTATTGAATTAATTGGACCAATATTTTCTATTGTGAAATGGCTTTAAAACCATCTTGGTATTTATTTAATTTTTTTAATTGAATTTACTTTTTAATGGTATCACTAGAAAGGGTAGGTAATTTTCATACATCGCAACAGACAATACTGGATCTATATCAATAAAAATGGTAATGTTCGTTTTTGTTCAAATCGCTAATCTCCAAAATTCTTCACTGATTGCTTCCAATTTTGACACAACATTCCTTCGAAATCCCAAGTTTTTTTTGCTATATGGCCTATTATATAGAGGTCGTGTCTGTGCAGGTAAAAACATACTTTTTTTGGAAAAACCGGTGTTTTTCATGCAAGTTTTCATATGAGGGAAATCTCTGAAACTCTTTTATTGATTGCTTTGAAATTTTGACACAATGTTGCATTTCAATCACACACGTGTTTTTAAAAAACATACTTTTTTTTTTAAACTGTAATTTTTCATGTTAGAAGAATCTTCGAAACCTCTTTTACCGATTGCTTTGAAATTTTGACACCTACTTGCATTCGAATAGGCTCGTGTTTTCATATACCTACTGATATACGTACTATAGACATGCCTTACCTGTGACAGGAATAAACATGCTTTGTTTTTAAAAACAACCCATCTGTTGATGTCAGAGGCAACACACAACTGTAACTCCCAAATTCTTCACCAAGTCTTTGAAATCTGACGACAATGTCCATTCGATATGCAATCTTTTTATATACCTACTACATACATACCACCTATCTTTTTCTACAGGTAAAAACATGACGTGTTGAACAAACAGCGGCCAGCTGCTGCAATAATAGCATCACGCTATACTAAATATGTCAAAATTCCATTTGAATGGTTTCCGATTGCATTGATCAACTATATTTTCATAGATTTTCCGATTTTTTTTTATTTTATTGAATTTTTTTTTGTGTGACACTCTGCTGCTTGAATTCGACGTTTGGTAAACAACACAGCACAATTTCAACACAATGTCAAACACATATTCCATAAAAAAAAAATAAATCGAAATCTATGAAAAACAATTTATCAATGCAATCAATCATCAAATGGAATTTTTGACATATTTTATTATGCAGTGCATGCCGCTATTAGGTTGCTAGTAGATGGCGTTGTTTTTCAAAATCGCATGTTTTTTACCTGTCAAAGAGGTGGCATCATTATAGTAGGTATAAAAAACACGTGCATAGTCGATGGAACGTTGAGTGAAATTTTCAAAGCAATTGTTGAAGAATTTTGGGAGATTACAGTTTGTGTTGCTCTTACTTCCAAAAGATGGCACTGTTTGTTTTTTTAAAAAAATCAACGTCCACTAGGTTGATTTCTCCCGGTCACACAAGCTGTAAGTCCATTAATATAGTATAGTTTTTATATAGTATATATAAAAAGACTCGCCTGTTTGAATGCAACTTCGTGTCAAAATTCAAAGCAATCGATAAAGAGTTTCGAATATTTTCTCTCCCATGAAAAACACAGTTTAAAAAAAAAGTATGTTTTTTAAAAACACTTCCTAATGGTTCCATCGTGTGTATTCTAATGCAAGAAAAAAAAAAAAAAAAAGGGAGGAAAAAAAAAAAAAAAAAAATTAACAGTGTGTCAAATATTCACAGCTCATAAAGAGGTATTCTAAGTCCCTCTATGAAAACATTGCATGAAAACAACAGTTTTTTTCCAAAAAAAAGTTGTTTTTTAACCTGTCACAGACCACGACATCTATATAATAGCTAATAAAAACTTGTGTCTTCGAAAGGGATGTTGTGTCAAAATTTGAAGCTCATGAAGAAATTTTGGAGATGAGCGATTTTGAACAAAACTACATTACCATTTTTATTTATATAGATACGTCATGTCTAGTTGCATAATGTTGTTGAAAATTACCTACCCTTTGTCTAGTGATACTCATTAGAAATAAATTCAATTAAAAAATTAAATAAATACAGATGTTTTTAAGACCTATTTCATCAATAAAAATATGGTCCAATTAAATTCAATACCCTAACCGTTCCAAACACAATATTTCGTCACACAGTGTGTTTCTTTTTCATACATTTTAAAACAAAATATTACACAAACACACAAAAACTTATTTTGCATCATGAACCTATAATAGAAAGTTGGTACATTTAATCAGTAAAATAACGAACGTATTCCCAATGCATAGAACTAGAACAACAATTTCAAAAAATTTACAAAATAGTAAAGAATAATTGATTTAGTAAAATAAGTGATGCAGTATCATAATTTAAAAAAAAAAAATATTATCCTATGCTGCAAGTATTGTTTTAAGTTACAAAGTTGTTCTTTTTCATATTTAAATTACTTTAACAATCATAATGATGAACAGACAAGTAGATAGTCTTGCCAACTTCAGATCAATTACACGAATGTATTTTCTTCCCAGTTGCGCAGACAGCATCCGCTACTATCCCAAACTCCCTGTACTCGCCTAGTTTTGTGTTGCCAGTGGTTGACTTTGATTCTCTGTCCCGCCTCTCAACTGCTCAATCAACTGGTGTACAGAGCTATCTTGACGGCCCTATTGGCGCCTTATCATTATCTACCTTTGACACTTTGTTATTGGGATGGTTAATCTTAAGTTTCTTGAGATTATTTCGGGCTTAGCATCCCCGCAGCACGGTCCTCGACCAGCGGTTCCGTTGTTTGTTACCACCCTCAGAAGCAGCTGGAGCATGCTGTCTAACTCTCAGGTCTCTATTTACGTGCTAGGTAACAGGGGCATCGGTGAAAGACAGCTGCCCATGTGTTTCCGCTGCCTCCATTAGGATCGAACCCGGAAACCTTTGGACTACAATCTGAGCATTGTCCCTCAGCTTCATGCCCCTAAGCCTCCCTTAGCCTTCAATATGGATATTGTCCTCCATTACATCACTGCCTAGTGCCTTCCATTCGTTAACTACCCTGACACTGAAAATTCTTACCAAGTTCCTCCTGTAATTACCTAAGTAATTACCCAGTGTACTACAGGATGAAAGCTATGCTCAAGGTGTCCCATCTTCCCAATTCCTCTGTCATAAAACGCTTTGAAACTAACTGATGGTTTCTGACCGCAACCACCATACTATACGTAGGTACCACCATCTCGGTTAAACTTGTTCCAACCGTCTACACTCTGTTTGCAAAGAAAACTTTCTATTAAGTACTTTTTCGACACCTTTGTTTCCTTAGTCTTGAAGCTGGGTCTTGTTCTTAAAGTTGGTGGTTTCAGGAATTCCTCTCTCAATTTGGTTGATTCCTATTATTAATTTGTATGGTGATTATATCGCCTCTTTTTATGCTTCGTATCTTCTAGTTTTGGCATGTTTAATGCCCCTCTAGTCCTCTCCCGTAACTTGTTTTTTCAGGTCAATAAGCCATTTTGTAGCATTCCATTGCACCTTTTCCAATTTATTATTGCTTCTTTAGATATGGGCACCATAAAACTTTTGCATATTCCAATTTTGGTCTAAAAAAGTCTGTCGACCGTTTCATGTTCCACCCATGCTAAACAGTTTGTCTTGTCCACCCTCTGAATTCCTCTGAGACTTTTTGGTAGGTGGTGGTCATGTCTCAATGCTGCCACAACACTGAGAGTTACGGTGTGGCAGGTTGATACCTGCTGATGGGGTTCTGGGAGTTCTTATACTCCCAAACATGGCCCGAGGCTAGGCTCAACTTGTGAGAGCTGGTAGCGGCATGGACAGTGGCGGTGTGGCGGCACAGAGGGGCGGTGTGGCGGCACGGAGAATGGCGGTGTGGCAGCACTGAGAATGGCAGTGTTGGCACCACTAGAGGTGCAGTGTGGAGACACGGAGAGTGCAGTGTGGAGGCACGGAGAGTGGCAGTGTGAAGGCACGGAGAGTGGCAGTGTGAAGGCACGGAGAGTGGCAGTGTGGGGCACGGAAGTGGCATTGTGGAGGCACGGAGTGGGCAGTGTGGAGCACGGAGGGCAGTGTGGAGCCACGGAGAGTGGCAGTGTGGAGCCGCCGACGAGTGGGCAGTGTGGAGCCCGGATAGTGGCAGTGTGAGGCACGGATAGTGGCATGTGTAGGCACGGAGATTGGCTCGTGTGGAGGGCACTGAGAGTTGCAGTGTTGAGGCACGGAGAGTTGGCAGTGTGGAGGCACGGAGAGTGCAGTGTGGAGGCACGGAGATGGCAAGTGTGGAGGCACGGAGAGTGGCGCAGTGTGGAGGCAAGGTTAGTGGCAGTGGGAGGCAGAGACTGCGCTGTGTGATGCACGGAGTAGTGCAGTGTGGAGGCACGAGCGTGGCAGGTGGAGGCACGGAGAGTGCCAGGTGGAGGCACGAGAGTGGCAGTGTGGAGCCCGGAGATCATGGCAGTGTGGAGGCAAGAGAGTGGAGTGTGGAGGCACGGAGACTGGCAGTGTGAGGCACGGAGACTGCAGTGTGGAGGCACTGAGTGCAGTATGGAGGCACGGAGAGGGTCAGTGTGGAGACATGAGAGTGCAGTTGTGGAAGAACAGTGGCAGTGTTAGGGCACATTGAGATTGGGCAGTGTGGAGCACGAGAGTGCAGTTTGCTGCACTGAGAGTGGTCGTGTGGAGGCACGAGAGTGCCGTGTGGAGACACGGAGAGTGCAGTGTGGAGGCACGGGAGAGTGGGAGTGTGGAGGGAGAGAGATGGCAGGTACATGGCGAGGCACGGAGATTTAGCAGTGGCAGAACGAATGTGTGCGTTGGCCGAACGGAGAGTGGCGGTGGCATAACGGAGTGGCGATAGCAGAACAGAGATTGGCGATAGCAGAACAGAGATTGGCGGTGGCCAGAACCGAGTGGCACTGCCAGCATGTAGAGTGGGCCAGTGACAGCATGGAGAGTGGCAGCATGAAACGCGGCGGTGGTGGGCACGGGAGTGGTGGTGGCTGATGGTAGGTAGTGCGGCAATGGGCAGAGTGGTGGTGGCGATGGGAGTGTTGGTGGTGTCCAGGGAGTGGTGGTGGTGGCTAGGGAAGTGGTGGTGGTAGGGAGAGCATGGTTGTGGTAGGGAAGGAAGACGTCGATAAAGGACGGGCGATGGAGAGGGCAGAATGCAAGGTGTGCAGGGTGTGGTAGAGGAGTAGTAGTGGTGAGGCCTCATGTCACAAGGCCCATAGGCATCGGCTTCGAAGAAAATTATGTGGGCCATAGCCTGTCGTGAGCATGTGGTGGCAAGGAAAAAACAATGTGGTGGTAGGAAAAATGATATAGTGATGGAGGGAGAGCGATGTTGGTGGCCGAGAGAGCGTGGGGGGGCAGGGAGAGCGTGTTGGTGGCAGAGAGAGCGTGGGGGTGGCAGGGACAGCCCAGCTGGAGGTGATGGCGCGGCTGTCCTCCACTCGGGGCCGACGCCACCACCTCTCGCCCCTCCACGCAACCTTCACCACACTCCTCTACCTTACTAATACAATCTACACTTTTTCCCTCGCCTCCCAGACATCGACAAGTTAATAATTACACCCAGTGTGCACCAATACTTACACAGAGTACTTGGAGATGCCAGTGTTTGTTCAATAACAAAACAATCGTCCTTCTCCAAATAACAGTAAGAGAGCGGACGTTGGAAACAAACCTCTGAAATATTGAAGAGATTCTCCGCGAGTTTCACGACTACTGACCTTACTACTTAAGTATAAAAATCTAAAAAAATATAATAATTTTTAAATATTTAAAAATATATATATACTTATTACATTATTCACTGATACACCATATTAGGGATTTTGTAGATATAACATAACGAAGCGCGACGCCCGCCAATCACAGCCAAGACAAACCAGCACATTCTCATTGGCTGACTCAACTCGAGGCGGGAACTTCCTTAAATTAAAATTTCAAAATTTATTTATTTATTTCATTGTTTATATATATACAAGTAGGTACATTGGGTTTATGAGAGTATATCATGATTTTTTTACATTCTTGTAAAGCCACTAGCATAGCGTTTCGGGCTGGTCCTTAATCTCACAGTTCTTGATCTTATTTATTATTATTTATTTATTTATTTATTTATTTATTATTATTTATTTATTTATTTATTTATTTATTTATTTACAAGAAGGTACATTGGGGGTTAACAGAGAACATAGAAATTAAGTTGATTTTACATTCTTGTAAAGCCACTAACTAGCACGCATAGTGTTTCGGGCAAGTCCTTAAACTAACAAATAATATTTTCAATTCAATTTCAACAGATAATTTTTAGATAATTCACAGTAAAATTGACAAAAAATGTTTACATGTACTTTACGGCTTTACTTTACAGGTACAGATAATTTTAAGTAGAATAATTACAGAAAAATTGTCAAAACAATTTCTGGCCAGATCTTGTAGATCTGAGGCAAAGTGAATTGACACCAGTAATTCCATCTATCATCATACTATCATGCAAGATGAGCCACACATCTATGGATCATCCAATAAAATCAGCAGACTTCTAGATGTTACTGCTGCTCGGCTTAGACTCGGTTACAAGTATCTCTGGGAATTCTCATTATCTGCCGATGTAGACCTGACCAAATGTAAACTGTGTCAACAAAATTATTCGCACACCCTCCGTCACTATGTGATGGAGTGCGAAAAGATACGTGAATTTAGAGACAATTCTATAACCAATGTTCCAGCGATGTGTAAATATTTCATTCAAAATGATCTGCTACCAGAAATTTTAGCCAAATATCCCCAGTTTGCTAACTGTAGGTAGTAACTGAGTGATTGTACCTATCCACCGCTGCCCACTGGATGGGGCGGTGTGGCAGGACAAACATATAAAATTTTGACACTAGCTCTCCACATATGTCAGTTGCTTAATTTAGAACCTGTACTTGAGGTCGATCTCGAACCCATTGTTGATGTGACGACTTATATTGAATTTTGTAACTAGCTCATCAAGATTGTAACTTGCTTAGCTAAATGAATTGTGGGGTTCAGTCCCTGAGCCATTATGTGCTCTGTAACCCTTTCCACTACCGCACCGCCCACAGGATGGGTATGGGGTGCATAATAAATGAACTAAACTAAAACTGGCCACTCTAACATCACATTGCCGGGTTCTTGTTCTATTAGAATACGCCTGGGATACAGACGTATCTGGCAGCTTTCCCAAACCCAAATGTCGAGTACACTATGTGCTTGTTTTGATGCCTGAAAGAAAGCTTGGAGGGCTTGAAAAATTGCAAAAACTATGTGTCAACTTTGTGAAAGAGAAAACATGCACTCTCTTGAACATTATATTGTAGAATGTCCCATACTGGCTGACTTTCGCCCTCCTGGGCTAAGGTATGCTGAACTCTGTAATTACTATATGAGTACTGGAACACTTGATGATATATTGGACTTGTATCCAAGGTTGACCATGTAATAGATTAATTATACAATGTATATGATGTAACTATATAACCTGAGCTTGTAAAAGCACCTAATCACCTTCAGTGATTAAGTGCTTAATTGCACACTAGTTTCTTTATCAGCTATCTCACCCTGTCAGAGTAAATGAGATAAATGTCTGTGAATGCATGTGTGTATATATGTATATGTGTGTGTATGTATATGTATGGTATAAAGTATATATGGAAGCTGATCAGAATTACATTTCACCTTTGTAAATGTGCATTAATGACACTGTGTAGAAGACCACATCGAACACTTTATGTAAGGCATACGTAAATCTGTGTATCTATGTATTTACGTATGTAGGTTGCTTAGCATTTTAAAAGCACCGACTCACCTTCAGTGGTTGATTATTCAATAATCCCTTGAAATATATGTTTAACACATCTCTAACCCTGTCCATGGAGGACAGAAGAAAATGTATATATGCTGGTTAGCATTGTAAATGTGTGGCCACGTCCGTGGTAGAAAACAATAAAAAAAAAATTACAGGTACATTACAAGAAATTTTGACACAAAGTAGATCAGAATAATTTATTTATTATTATTTATTTATTTATTTATTTATTTTTTATTTATTTATTTATTTATTTATATACGAGAAGGTGCATTGGGTTTGTGAGAGATACATAGCATAGTATTTACAATCTTGTAAAGCCACTAGTACAATTCAATTCAATTTCTTTCTTTATTATGCACCCCATACCCATCCCGTGGGCGGTAGTGTAAAGGATTACAGAGGCACATAATCGGTTCAGGAACTGAACCCTCTAGTTCGTTTAGCTAAGCAAATAACAATTTTTGACGCTAGTTACAAATTATTAATGTTATATATACATGTACATATTCTCATACATACATGTACATATATATATATAATATACGTATACATATATACATACACATATATTTAATCGCCCACACAAGTACACACATCAATAATCTTTGTGTCACAAGTGATTCAACAAGAGGCTCACAACAGTCACTATACAAGGCACTTTACATCTATGGTGAGTCACACAGTTACTAGTCTTGCTCCACACCCACCCAAAAAAGCGAGAGTAACCCCTGTCCACAAATGTGGTGATCTCACTGATGTTAACAACTACAGACCTATTTCAATCCTGCCTAACTTATCAAAAATTTTTTGAAAAACTAATCTACAAGCAGCTTTACTCTTATCTAGCCAAGCACAATATACTTAGCTCTTGCCAATATGGCTTCAGACCTAAAAAAAAGCACTAACGATGCACTTATTAGTATGATTAACTAATTCATGCAGCTCTTGATAAAAATGAGTTCCCTGTTGGGTTATTTGTGGACCTGCGTAAGGCTTTTGACACTGTGAACCACCAAAACCTTCTTCTTAAATTACATCATTATAGAGTCAGAGGACTCTCCCTGCAATACCTCAAATCTTACCTTACTGACAGACTCCAGTATGTTTCTGTGAACAATTCAATTTCTCCTACCCTACCCATCAACATTGGTGTTCCTCAGGGCAGTATACTTGGCCCTCTCCTCTTTCTCATCTACATTAATGACCTTCCAAATGCCTCCCAACACCTTAGACCAATTCTATTTGCTGACGACACAACCTTCATTTACTCCAGTCCTGACCCCCTTGCTCTAAATGCCACAGTAAATACCGAGCTTAATAAAGTCCATCTTTGGCTAACTGCCAACAAACTCACCCTTAACATTGACAAAACTTTCTATATTCTGTTTGGCAATAAATCCTCTAACCAAATAAATCTCAAGATTAACAATACCCAAATTTGTAACAAATTAGATGACAAATTCCTTGGCGTTCTCATTGATCACAAGCTTAATTTCCAGGGACACATTCTAAATATATCAAAAAAAGTTTCAAAAACTTTGGCATTCTTTCTAAGATCAGATATTATGTACCCCGCCCTGCCCTGGTGACTCTCTATTACTCCCTCATCTATCCATATCTCAACTATGGTATTTGTGCTTGGGGTTCTACTACCCAAAATCATTTACGTCCTCTAATTACTCAACACAAAGCTGCTATTAGGACAATATCCAACTCTGGCCCCAGACATCACTCGGTACCCCTACTCAAATCTCTCAATATGTTAGATATTAAGTCACTGCACATTCTCTCATGTGTATATACATATATAAAACGCTGAACTGTAATGCCAATCCTGACCTCAAAAGCTTCATTGAAAGCTGTAACAGAACCCATGAGCACCACACCAGAAATAAATACAGTTTTGATATTCCAAGAGTACGACTTAACCAAACTAGAAATGCTCTACAAATCAAGGGACCCAGAACGTGGAATGACCTTCCCAACCATGTTAAAGACTGTACCTCTCTCAACCAGTTTAAGATTAAAACTAAACACTACCTGATAAACTCCCTGTAACCTACCTTACCCCTCTATTGTCAACCCATGTATTTTTTTTTTTTTATTCAACGCTGTTTGTCTACATATTGTATTTGTGCTGCTTTTCAGTCATGTTCCCCCCTTTTTTGTACCTTTATTTGTATCTGTTCTCAAAACATTTTATTCTTTTTGTTCAATTAGTATTAAGTTTTAGATATTAATGTTTTCTTGCCCGAAACGCATTGCGTAATAGTGGCTTTAGGCATTGTATGTACTAGCTCTATCTATAAATCGATCCACTTATGTAAAATCTCTCTATGTATGTACCTTTCCTGAATAAACATATTTATTTATTTATTATTTAACTGGGTGGCAGCTTTACAGTCATGTGCTCCACACCCACCCAACTGGGCGGCAGCTTTACAGTCATGTGCTCCACACCCACCCAACTGGGCGGCAGCTTTACAGTCATGTGCATGCATTACT
>WNGS01166289.1:12870-35775 GCA_020271785.1 Procambarus virginalis | reverse complement strand
AGAGGAATTCAAGGGTGGACAAAGACAAACTGTTTTAGCATGGTGGAACATGAACAAGGGGGGGACAGACTTTTTTAGACCAAAATTGGAATATGCAGTTGAATGGTGATCATATCTCAAGAAGCACATAAATAAACTGGAAAAGGTGCAAAGGCATGCTACAAAATGGCTTCTTGAACTGAAAAAACAAGTTACGAGGAGAGACTAGAGGCATTAAACATGCCAAAACTAGAAGATAGAAGCATAAAAAGAGGCGATATAATCACCACTACAAATTAATAATAGGAATCAACCAAATTGAGAGAGGAATTCCTGAAACCACCAACTTTAAGAACAAGACCCAGCTTCAAGCTAAGGAAACAAAGGTGTCGAAAAAGTACTTAATAGAAAGTTTTCTTTGCAAACAGAGTGGTAGACGGTTGGAACAAGTTAAACGAGATGGTGGTACCTACTATATTCAGTATGGTGGTGCAGGCCAAAACCATCAGTAGTTTCAAAGCGTTTTATGACACGAGTACTGGGAAGATGGGACACCTTGAGCATAGCTTTCATCCTGTAGTTACACTTGGGTAATTACTTAGGTAATTACTTAGGTAATTACAGGAGGAAACTTAGTAAGAATTTTTTCAGTGTCAGGGTAGTTAACGAATGGAATGCACTAGGCAGTGATGTACTGGAGGCAATCTCCATTATGTGAAGGCTAAGTGGAGGCTTAGGGGCCTGAGCTGAGTGGACAATGCTTCAGATTTGTAGTCCCAAGGTTCCGGGTTCAATCCTCAATGAAGGCGGAAACACATGGGCAGTGTCTTTCACCCTGATGCCCCTGTTACCTAGCAGTAAATAGATACCTGAGAGTTAGACAGCTGCTACAGGCTGCTTCCTGAGGGTGTGTAACAAAAAGGAAACCTGGGCGAGGACCGGGCCGCGGGGATGCTAAGCCCCGAAATCATCTCAAGATAACTTTAAGATAACCTCCATACACAGCTTCAAATGTAGATAATATAAGAGCCCAATAGGCTCAAGAACCTGTGCACCAGTTGATTGACAGTTGAGAGGCGGGACCAGAGAATCAAAGCTCAACCCCTGCAAGCACAACTAGGCGAGTACAGGAGTTTGGGCTAGTAGCTGCTGCTGTCTGGCAACTGGGAAAGAAAATTACAATTCGTGTAATTGATCTGAATTTGTCAAGACTATCTACTTTGTTCTTGTTCATCATTATGATTGTTAAAGTAATTTTAAATATGAAAAGAACAAACTTTTTAACTTAAAAAATACTTATCAGCATAAGGAATACATAATTTTTTTTTTAAATTATGAACTGAATACTTATTTTACTAAAATCAAATTATTTTTACTATTTTGTAAATTTTTTGAAATTGTTGTTCTAGTTCTATGCATTGGGAATACGTTCGTTATTTTACTGAATTAAATGTACCAGAATTTCTATTATAGCTGTTCAATGATGCAAAATAATGTTTTGTGTAGTTGTTTTACTATTTGTTTTTAAAATGTATGAAAAAGAACACACTGTGGTGTACAGAAATATTGTGTTTGGAACGGTTAGGGTATTGAATTAATTGGACCATATTTTCTATTGTGAAATAGGCTTAAAAACATCTTGTATTTATTTAATTTTTTAATTGAATTTACTTTTTAATGGTATCACTAGAAAGGGTAGGTAATTTTCATACAATATGCAACAGACATACTGTATCTATATAAATAAAAATGTAATGTTCGTTTTGTTCAAAATCGCTAATCTCCAAAAATTCTTCACTGATTGCTTTCAAATTTTGACACAACATTCCATTCGAATACACAAGTTTTTTATATGCCTATTATATAGATGTCGTGTCTGTGACAGGTAAAAACATACTTTTTTTGGAAAAACTGTGTTTTTCATGCAAGTTTTCATATGAGGGAAATATCTGAAACCTCTTTATTGATTGCTTTGAAATTTTGACACAATGTTGCATTCGAATACACACGTGTTTTAAAAAACATACTTTTTTTTTAAACTGTGTTTTTCATGTGAGAGAAATCTTCGAAACCTCTTTACCGATTGCTTTGAAATTTTGACACGACGTTGCATTCGAATAGGCTCGTGTTTCTATATACCTACTATATACATGCCTTACCTGTGACCGGAGAAAACATGCTTTTTTTTAAAAACAACGCCATCTGTTGGATGTAAGAGCAACACACACTGTAATCTCCCAAAATTCTTCACCAATTGCTTTGAAATTCTGACACAATGTTCCATTCGAATATGCACGTCTTTTTATATACCTACTATACAGATGCCACCTCTTTGACAGGTAAAAACATGCGTTTTTGAAAAACAGCGCCATCTGCTGCACATAATAGCAACATGCACGCTATACTAAATATGTCACAAATTCCATTTGAATGTTTCCGATTGCATTGATAAATTTTATTTTCATAGATTTCGATTTATTTTATTTTTTATTGAATTATTTTGTGTGACATTGTGTTGAAATTGTGCTGTGTTGTTTACCATACCGTTCATTTCGTAAGTATAAGTGTAGATGCCACACCTGTGACAGGTAAAACTATGCATTTCTTGAAAACAGCGCCATCTGTTACATGTAAGAGGAAAACACATGTTATCTATATAAATAAAAATGGAAATGTTCGTTTGTTCAAAATAGCTAATCTCCGAAAGTTCTTCACTGATTGCTTTGAAATTTTCACACTACGTTCCAGTCGCATCCGAGCAGATTTTTATATACTGTACATACTATATAGATGCCACGTCTGTGATGGGGAAAAACATGCTTTTTTTTAAAAACTGTGTTTTTATGTGTTTTTCACGTGAGTGAAATTTTCGAAACCTCTTTACCGATTGCTTTGAAATGTTGACACAATGTTGCATTCGAATAAGCACGTGTTTTTATATACATGCCTCACCTGCGACAGGAAAACACATGTTTTTTTTTAAAACAACGCCATCTGTTGGATGTAAGAGCAACACACACTGTAATCTCGAAAAGTTCTTCACCGATTGCTTTGAAATTTTGACAACATTCCATTCGAATACTTGCATGCTTTTATATACCTACTATATAGATAAAACACCTGTGACAGGAAAAAACAAGCATTTTTTTTAAAACAGCGCCATCTGTTGCTCGCAAGAGCAACACATGCTATACTAAATGTTATGATTCCATTTCACTGTTTCCAATTGCATTGATAAATTGAATTTTCATAGATTTAGATTTATTTTCATTTTTATTTAATTATTTTGTTGGACATTGCGTTGGAATTGAGCTGTGTTGTTTACCATACCGTTCATTTCGTGAGAATAAGTATAGATGCCACACCTGTGACAGGTAAAACCATGCTTTGTTTGAAAAACAGCACCATCTGTTGTATGTATCTCTTGAGGTTATCTTGAGATGATTTCGGGGCTTTAGTGTCCCCGCGGCCCGGTCCTGGACCAGGCCTCCACCCCCAGGAAGCAGCCCGTGACAGCTGACTAACACCCAGGTACCTAATTTTACTGCTAGGTAACAGGGGCATAGGGTGAAAGAAACTCTGCCCATTGTTTCTCGCCGGCGCCCGGGATCGAACCCGGGACCACAGGATCACAAGTCCAGTGTCCTGTCCGCTCGGCCGACCGGCTCCCTGGGTCTCCCTTCCCTCCTCCCTGTAGGAGCAACACTCACAATACTAAATATGCTACGATTCCATTTCAATGTTTGATTGCATTGATAAATGGAAATTTCATCGATTTTGATTTATTTTCATTTTGATTTCATTATTTTGTGTGACATTGCCTTAGAATTGAGCTGTGTTGTTGACCATACCATTCATTTCATGAGTATAGTTTATTTTTTAATTCATTGTTTTTCATTTGGTTTTTTACTGTTCTTATTTTTCAGTGATGGGAACATCAGATTATTTGTTGTTCCAAATTTTCCGAAGGGAATACCAGGTCATATGGGAATGCATCGGACAAGGGAGTGGGGAATGGTGGGGAGGACGAGAGGACGGGAGTGGGGGATGATGGGGGACAACGAGGGGACAGAGCAGGAATGGGGGGGAGACGAGGGGACGGGGGACGGTGGGGACGAGGGAAGGGTGGAATAAATAATGGTGGGGAGGACAAGAAGACAGAGGAGTGGGGAATGGTGAGAGAGGAAGAGGGGACGGGAGGGAGCAATGGTAGGAAGGATGAGGGGATGAGGAGGAGTTGAGAGAATGGTGGGGAGGACAAGGGGACGGTGGAGTGAGGGGATGGTGGGGAAAACAAGGGGACGGGGGAGGGGGAATGGTGGGGAGGACGAGAGGGTGGGGGAGAGGAGAATGGTTGGGAGGACGAGGGGACGGAGGAGTGGGGAATAGTTGGGTGGACTAGGGAATGGGGTTGGGCGGAATGATGATGAGGACTGGGGGACAGGGAAAGATTGCTGTGGCTCAGCAACGCACATGCGTTGCTGAGCCACAGCAACGCGTGGCCGGGTACAGCTAGTACAAAATATTTTACGAGTCCATTTCAATGTTTCTGATTGCAGTGTTAAATTGAATTTTCATAGATTTTGATTTATTTTCATATCGATTTATTTCGTGTGATATTGTGTTGGAATTAAGCCATGTTGTTTACCATACCGTTCATTTCGTGAGTATAGTTTATTTTTTTATTTCTTTATTTTTTCATTTTTTTAACTAATTATTTTTCAGTGATGGGAACATCAGGTCATTTGATGCTCCAATTTTTCTGATGGGAGCATCAGATCATTTGGGAACACATCCGACAGGGGAGTGGGGAATGGTGGGGAGGACGAGGAGACGGGGGAGGGGGAGAATGGTGAGGATGATGAGGGGACGGGAAGGGGGGGAATGGTGGAGAGGACAGAGGGAACGAAGGCAGGTTGCTGTGGCTCAGCAACACCCATGCGTTGCTGAGCCACAGCAACGCATGGCCGGGTACAGCTAGTAAATAATAAAAATAAAATTTTAATTGAATTGAATTCAGTATGGAGCCAAAACAGAAGTGCCACAATGAAAGGATTAAAAGCAACCAAGCATCCTAAGCTGTTGGATAACATGGAAAGTAATATTTCACTGGGACATTAATCAGAAACCTATTGTGACGTGTAATTGTGCATCACTTTTGTTTTTATTTTGAATGTGCATTTTCATGCATATATATTAAGCATTAAATAAAATCGTAAGGATTCCACTTGATAATATTTATTTATTTATTGTTATTTAAAAAAATTATAGAAAAGAAAACAGTACAGTGGTTGAATATTTGTTAAATAAAATGCACATTTAATGAAGCCACTAGTTTGCAGAGCATTTCAGGCAAAATGTACCATTTCTTATAATGATATACTGTACAGTACTGTATAGTATATGTGCATTGCTAATTAGGAGATATGCATGTTGTATTTTGTATATTTAATTTATTTTTTCAGTATAAATAACTGCAGTACAGTATTTACGCAGTACTTGGGCAACAGTTCGGTGCAGTACAGTATTTATGAGGAACTTGGGCAACAGTTTGGTGCAGTACTGTATTTATGAGGAACTTGGGCAACAGTTTGGTGCAGTACAGTATTTATGAGGTACTTGGGCAACAGTTTGGTGCAGTACAGTATTTATGAGGTACTTGGGCAACAGTTTGGTGCAGTACAGTATTTATGAGGTACTTGGGCAACAGTTTGGTGCAGTACAGTATTTATGAGGAACTTGGGCAACAGTTTGGTGCAGTACAGTATTTATGAGGTACTTGGGCAACAGTTTGGTGCAGTACAGTATTTATGAGGAACTTGGGCAACAGTTTGGTGCAGTACAGTATTTATGAGGAACTTGGGCAACAGTTTGGTGCAGTACAGTATTTATGAGGTACTTGGGCAACAGTTTGGTGCAGTACAGTATTTATGAGGTACTTGGGCAACAGTTTGGTGCAGTACAGTATTTATGAGGAACTTGGGCAACAGTTTGGTGCAGTACAGTATTTATGAGCTACTTGGGCAACAGTTTGGTGCAGTACAGTATTTATGAGGTACTTGGGCAACAGTTCGGTGCAGTACATTGTTTACTCGGTACTTGGGCAACAGTCCTGTACGGTACAGTGTTTATGTGGTGCTTGGGCAACAGTTCAGTGCAGTACATTGTTTATGCAGTAAGTACTTAGGCAACAGTTCGGCGCAGTACAGTGTTTGTGGTATTTGGGCAACAGTCTGGTGTGGTACAGTGTTTATGCAGAATCAGTCTGGTGCCGTTCACTGTTTATGTGGTACTTGGGCAACAGTCTGCAATAATTAGTATTGTTTAAATTTTTTTTATATGTCTATGAGTGTAGAGCAGGGGTCTCCAAACTTTTCAATGTAAGGGCCACATTATATATTTCCCATATTTACGCGGGCCGAAGGAATAAAAAATGAAAAAAAAAAAAAAAAAATCAGTGCCAGTAATTTAATTTCCTCAAATATTAAAGTATAAACATGGAAAAATTAAAACATATCTTTTTGGAAAAAATTAGGGTAAACTAAATAGATTCCTGCCTTTAGTTTTATGCAACCAAATTAGTGTGACGAATGATACTGTCGTTTTGACTTCAAAATTTCATTAAAATCAGGTTCCAGATTAGATGAGCCAATTGTAAGAATTGATTTCAAGTGATCATCAGACAAATTTGCTCGATAGTTAGATTTCACATACTTCATTTTGGAAAATGTTTGTTCACACAAGTATGTTGAACCAAAAATGGACACAAAACTACAAGCAAACTTTATCAAATTTGGAAACTGATCTGGCTGCAGGCATTTATAAAACTCAATCAGATTTCCTTCTCTATACTTATCTTTCAGTCTGTCATCTGCCTGGAGATCAATAATTTCCATTTGAAATTGAGTTGGAAGATTTTCAGCATTGCAGTCAAATGGATTATGAAAGAGCCTGATTTCATTTGCTTTGGCATCAAGGTCAGCAAATCGCTTCTGAAACTGTTTTTTCAAATCTGAAATTATTTCATTTGCAAATGAAAAAGGAAATTCAACTTTACTTTCTGCATGAAATTTTTCACAACATGGAAAATGAGCAAAATTCTTAACCTTCACCTGGCCTTCAAGTAGCGCAAGTTTTGCTCTGAATGCCTTGACATGAACAAAGTAGTCACTGATCAAATTTGTTTTGCCTTGCAATTTCAGATTCAAGTTATTCATATGACCTGTCATATCTGCAAAAAATGCCAATTTCCAAATCCATTCACATTCTGATAATAATGGCTGAGGTTTATTTTTCTCTGTGAGAAATAAATCAATTTCTAATCTGAGCTCAAAGAAATGCAGCAAAACCTTTCCACAACTAAGCCATCTAACTGCTGTATAATAAGGCAAGTCAACAAACTCCGCATCAATTTCTTTCAAGAGATCACGGAACTGGCGATGGTTGAGTGCATGAGATCTAATGAAATTAACCACAGAAACAACAGGTTTCATGACACAAGACATATCAACATATTTTAGGCACAATGCTTGTTGATGGATAAGGCAATGCAAAAAAATGGGTTTTGAGAATCCTCCAACCTCACAAGCTGTTGTAATTTGCCCAACCAAACCCTTCTTTGTCCCAGACATATTCTTTCCTCCATCAATTGTCACACACTGCACTTGTTTCCATTCCAGGTTATATTCTGTCATAGTTTTACTTACTTCATTGAAAATGTCCTCTCCAGTTGTTGTGGTGTGCATGCTGTGAACTGATGCTAATTCTTGGGTCACATTAAATTCACTATCAACACCACGAATGAATACTAAGAGCTGAGAAGTATCACACACATCAGTTGATTCATCCAACGCAAGAGAATACCAACAAAATCTTTTTGTTTTTTCCTTTATTTGCCGAATTATGTCGCCTCCTAAATCTTCAATTCTACGAGCAACAGTATTTGACCCAAGACTTATCATTTTGAAGAGGTTTACTTTTTCTGGACATACCTCTCCTGCTGCTTCCACTATACACTCTTTTATGATACTACCATCAGTGAAAGGTTTTCCTTTTTTGGCCAACACATAGGCAACTTTGTAACTGGCTCTAGTTGAAGTTTCATTTTCAGATTTTTTCTTACTGAAAACAGCTTGTTGAGAATGCAGACTGTGCTGAAATGATTCAAACTTTTTAGTGCGTTCTGCTCCTGTGATGTGAGAATAACTTGAGCCATGTTTAGATTCATAGTGCCGACGAATATTGTATTCCTTCAGAACAGCAACACTGTCTCTACATATGAGGCATAAAGCTTTATCATTTGCTATCACAAAAAAGTACTTTATCTTCCATTCGTCATTGAACTGACGGCACTCACTGTCCACTTTTCTTTTCTTTATCTTTTCCATATCTGAAAACATAAGGGTAAAATAAATGAAATAAATTCTACAGGAAAAAAACAGCTTGTATGTGGTGTTAAAAAGCATAGCATATTATTATAAAGTAGTAAATATTATGGCAACAGCTTTCGTTGATAAACTTAATGGTTACCATTTTAACTATTTTAAACATGCAATATTTTTGGCTACAATAGTATTATTGCTATTTTGTATAACTAAGATAAAGGTATTGTCAAAGTACAGAGAAAAGAATATTGTACAGTGTTTGTGCTCCCTGAAACAGAAGCAGCGAAGCCCCACTCGCCCTCCATCCCCACAATATACAGTTATACACAACTGATTGGTTGTAATGCACAACACATACCTACCAGTACTAGTATCTGTGCGTCACACTATCGAGAGAGAGGAAAACTGACTCGGGCTGAGCGCCACCAGTCAGCAGCCCCAGCTTTGAATAATTCTGCGATGCCATTCGTACGATAATTATTTTTTCAAGGCCACCACACAGGGATTTGTTTGGCGGGCCGGATGAAATTATGTGGCGGGCCGGATGTGGCCCGCGGGCCATAGTTTGGAGACCCCTGGTGTAGAGTAATGAGGAGGCAGTATTAATCTAATTCATAAAAAAAATTATTTGCTATTTTACCTGATTTTACCTGAGGTCACTAACCTAGTGGTGTTAATGAGGATAGGAAGCCAGCGGCTTGTTGAAAGTCCACCCATTTGCCTTGATGGTCTTTTCCAGGTATATTTTAAAACAACACAGTTTTGACAGTTACGGTTTCGGCGGGTAGGCAGTTCCTTGGGTTTATTAACCGGTGGGTAAAAAAAACATTTGTTCTCAGTCTTACAGTATGACTTGAGCTTGAAACCATTGCTCCTTGTTTGTGTTACATCTAACCTTCTGAAGAAAATATCTGTATCAACATCCTCTAACTTGTTCAGTATCATAAAAGTTTCTATGAGATCCTCCTGTCATGCCTGGTTTGCAGTGTTGTTAGCCCTGTGACCTTCAAGCGTTCCTGATCCAAGAGATAACTTGACTCTGGAATGACTTGTTGAAAGAAAAATGACAGGTTGGATAACAAGAACCTTTCAAACTAGAGATGCTATTCCATTGTTGATAATTTTCAAGATGCTAGTGCTCTCTAGAGTAGAATACTGTTGCACAATGACAGTCTATTTCAAAGCTGGATAAATTGCTGACCTGGAGAGCATGCAGAGATCCTTTTCTGCTAGAATCCACTCAGTAAAACATCCAAACTACATTGGTACCGACTAAAATCCCTAAATCTGTATTCTCATGAGCGCAGGCGGGAGAGATACATAACAATTTACATGTGGAAAATATTCGAAGGCATGGTTCTAAACCTGCACCCAGAAATAACATCACATGAGACCAGAAGGCATGGCAGGATTTGCAGAATAACCTCGTTGAAAAGCAGAGGTGCAATAGGTGCCCTGAAAGAGAACTCTATTAATATCAGAGGCTCGAGACTGTTCAACACACTTCCACTACACATAAGGGGCATAACTGGCCGAGGTGCCATAGGCACAATCAGAGAACACTGCATAAACATCAGAGGTATGCAATTGTTCAACGTCCTCCCAGTGACTATAAGAAATATTGCCGGAACAACCGTGGATATCTTCAAGAGAAAACTAGATTGTTGTATAAAAAAAAAGTGCCGGACCAACCGGGCTGTGGTGGGTATGTGGGCCTGCGGGTCGCTCCAAGCAACAGCCTGGTGGACCAAGCTCTCACAAGTCAAGCCTGGCCTGGGGCCGGGCTTGGGGAAAAGAAGAACTCCCAGAAACCCATCAAGCAGGTATCAAGTGGGACCCATCATAGTGTTCATGAGAGAACTTAATAAACACCTCCAAAGGATACCTGATAAACCAGGCTGTGGTTTATATACCGTATCAGGCTGCGAGCAGCTGCGTCCAACAGCCTGGTTGACTAGTCCAGCAACGAGATTGAGGACCGGGTCGCTGGAACGTTGAGCCCCGAAATCATCGCAAGTTAAAGCAAGTTAATGCAAGGTAAGACTGGTGTTGCACCTTCTCCAGAGCAGCTATGTCCTTCTGAAAATAAAGTCACCATGCTTAAGGACATAAGAATAAAGGTAACTGCAGAAGGCCTATTGGCCCATATGAGGCAGCTCCTATTTATAACCACCCAATCCAACTCATGTACAGGTCCAACCCACGCTTGAAACAATCAAGGGACCCTACCTCAACCACGTTACTCGATAATTGGTTCCACAAACCTGTTACTGAACCAGAATTTACCCAGATCTTTCCCAAATCTAAATATCCATTGTTTCATATTCTGTCATGTGTTGATACAATACTTTTAATGCCCTATTAATATCTCCATTGTTATGTCCATTCATCCACTCGTACTCTTCTATCATGTCACCTCTAATTCTTCGCCTTTCTAAAGAATATAATTTAAGCTTTGTCAATCTTTCTTCATATGATAGGTTTGTAATTTTGGGGATTAACTTTTATCATCCTATGCTGGACGCGTTGCTTGGATACAGTAATCCAAATGGGGGTGCACGAGAGGTTTATACAGTTGAATCATTGCCTTCTTTTCCTTACAGTCAGAAGTACACTTGATTATTCCAAGGGTTTTGGGTAGCTTTTCTGACTGCTGCACCCACCTGTTGTGCAACTTTTAATGAGTCGTGGATTTTGACTCTAATTTTCTTCATTAATCTGCTGTAATGTAAGCTATTAATTTTAATAGTTGTAGTGTGGGTTTTGTAGTTTTAGAAAATTTACAGAACTAAATCTCCATTTAGTAATTTATCTTAATACTGTATCTGTATTTGTCTGCAGCATAGTTCAGTTGTCACTAACAAATGACAAGAGCACAGGCTAAGTCCTGGCTAATTCTTATTTACATCAGCATCTTATTATAATTTTACTGTTTTTATACCATCACCAACTCTTGCACTCGTAAAACTGGTAGTCCGATGCCACATCAGATTTGAAAAATGTTGTTTATTAGACCAGCATACAGTATAGTACAGTACTGTATATGCAAACTAGGCAGACTCTTGGATGAACGAGATTCACGGTAGTGAGATTCCACTGTATACAAGAACAGGTACCCAGTGGTGCCAAGGTCTGTATTTACTGTTTGTGCCTGCAGGATGGAGCTACTGTATTAACTCTTGGATCCCCACCTTTCTGTCAGATTTCTAATGTACTGACTCCTGACCTATTTGTCCCCTATCATATCTACAACATATTTCTCCTACACACATCTCCAGGATGCATCCTGTAGCAACTGTCTAACTCCACGGTACTTATTTACTGCTCGTTTGTTTCTGCCTTCACTGGGAATTGAACCTGGGCCCTTGGGACTCTGACCACGCAGAGTGATGTATGCTCAGCTATGAGGACCTGTGTGCCTGTGTGATGATTACCCAAGTGTAGTTACAAGATGAGAGCTACACTCGAAGTGTCCTGCCTTCCCAATACTTTTTGTCATATGACAATTTGAAACTAATAATGGATTTGACAATCACTGCTGCCACTTAATCCAGCTGTTTACCACACTGTAAAAAGAGAACGTTTTAATATCTTTTTTGACACTAACCTTCCATTTCCTCAATGGTCTTTTCCTCTTCTGCTACACTGTCTATCCTAGATGGTATTTCCTTTTCCAGACAAACAAAAATGATTATGGAATTGCAGTGTTTTGTACTAATTTACTGTTGTTAACCAGTTTCTTCTTAATTGCTTGTCTCATGTCTGTTCTTGTTCAGGAAGCCGGTCGGCCGAGTGGACAGCACACTGGACTTGTGATCCTGTGGTCCTGGGTTCGATCCCAGGTGTCGGCGAGAAACAATAGGCAGAGTTTCTTTCACCCTATGCCCCTGTTACCTAGCAGTAAAATAGGTACCTGGGTGTTGGTCAGCTGTCACGGGCTGCTTCCTGGGGTTGGAGGCCTGGTCGAGGACTGGGCCGCGGGGACACTAAAGCCCCAAAATCATCTCAAGATAACCTCAAGATTGTTGCTCATTTCTGTTTTTGAATTCCAAACATGCTTCTTTGATTGTTTCTTGTTTACAACTTGTGCATATGTTTCTTTTATTTACCTTTTTTCTGTGGGTAGCCCCTACGGCTCCCTGGAGCTTATCGGGCTAATGTATGTTATATTAGACCGGGACCTTAGCTAAGGAGTTCAGACCTACCAGGGACCAGCGCCAGAACCTGGCCCCTTCAGAGAGGTTTCAGGGAGCAATGGCCCTGGAAAACCCCCCTTGTGGTTAGGGTTTTCCTTATTTGCCATCGACCGGGGTTAGGCACCCAGAAAGGTAGGCATAACAAAACAAACCCCACATGGTAAAAAACTAAAACAAAAAACCGAACAGAGAGGTAGAAACTCCCTACAATTCCAAGGAAACAAGCAAACATCACACTTTACTGCCACGCCGATCGTCCGCGCAGGCCTCCCTGCCCCGAGAGGGGGAGGGGGGAGCCCCGGACCTACTGCGCCGGCTGCCTAGCTTCAGTTCGTAAGCTAATGTCAACCGGGATAGACGCTTCTCTGGCCTCCTAGGCGGTGTTTGCCTTGTGTAGCATTCACTGCCGTGTGTTGTGTTGTGCGGTGGCCAGGAGTGCCGGGGCTGCATACACTTAGGGGCTTCCTTCCCTAAGCGCCCTGTGAGTACTGCCCTTGCGTGACAGGGTTATCTTCCCTGGGGCGTTCGGGAACCATTCCCGTAGAGTTTCTTGCTGCTCGGCATTTGCCTCGCCCTTGGGGCCAGCTGGGGTTTGGGGCCCTTGTTTGGCCCTGGGTAGGGACTGGTATTGTGCTGGTTAGGGCGTCAAGGTGTTGCGCGACCTGCCACCTAAGCGGCGACCGGTTCCTGTTGCCTCTGGAGACGGTGTACTTTTGCGGGGTTTTTCTTTTGTTTTTATTTCCATTTGCCTGGTGGGGGTCTGCCTGGTGTGGCTGTAGTTCCACTGGTAGTGTTTGGTGGCCCTCTGCTAGGCCCCCGTGATTGTACACGTCGCAGGGGGTTTCGGTGCTATCCTCTACCCTCTTGTTATTTTTGGGTTTCATAACCGATTAGCAACACCTTGCCTGGGCTTCCCGTAGCAGTCAGCCTATGGGCCCTGGAAACCCCAGTCTGGGCTCGGTGGACCATTGAATGTGTCTTCTGGGTTTCAACCTGTCTTGTACGGGATCGTTGGTTGCTGTACCCTTGTCTCCGAGTGACAGTCGTCACTTTTACCTCCGTCATGCTGCCTGTTGGGTCACTGACACCTTGACCCGGAGTCTTGCGAGAGAGATTCTCTGCTTGTTCTCCAGTACTCTCCTGATGTTATTACTGTTCAGAGTACAGGCGGCATCTGTGTTGCAAGCTAGGTTAGGTTGCTGCAACACGCTAGGTTGGTTTCCCATTCGGATGCCCAGAGGCCGCCCCGTTTTGGTTAGGTGCTGTTCGCCCCTTTCCCTCCCTGTTCCTGGCTCCGGACCGTTTGCGGGTTTCGGGGTCGGGGTGGGGTTTAGTTGGGGCAGAGACTCGGGCAGTTTTCGGGGGCTGCCTCGTTCGGGTTGGGGGACGGAGGTTTTCGGGCCTGTTCCTCCTGCCAAGGCTTCAGGGTCTTACCAGCAGCCCTTTCTTGCTGCCTTTCCCATGGACTCTTCCTTTTCTTTAAGGGTGGAGGGCTTGGAGGACGGCTCTGCCCCGGGGCCTCTGTTGCTGGTTGCCGGGGCTGTGGGGGAGGCCTGCTAGCAGTTCTGGGGCGGTTTGCCCCTGCCTGGGTTTTCTGCTTTTGGGCGGAGTTTTTCGCCCATCCAGCCTGCTTGCTTCCCACTTTTGCTGGCGTGTTTTCGTATCTTTTGCGTCGGTCACAGCCCTCTGTTCTGGTGGCCATTTTCTTCTGCCGGTTTCCCGGCGTGGCCACCAGGGCAGTGTTGCAGTTTGTTTACATGCGCCTGGGTGTGCGAGCGAGTGTCTTGGGTGAGTTTTAACCTTTTTTAGGGGTTTTGTTCTCCTGTTGTCGTCTCTTTGCTTTTCTGGTGTTTTCTGCCAGTTTCCTGTTCCTCTGGGAATGTTTGAGTGTTGATTTTACACTGGGTTTTCCATTTTCTGTTTTGGGTCTGGGCCCTTTGGTTTGAGCTGTGTCCCTGGCTGTTATGCTTGCTCCCACACCTTGTCCCTCGGTTTCCCTGGGGGTTTTGTCTGGGGGCTGTGCTTTGCCTTTCTGTGGTGTATCTCCGCCGGCAAATGTGGTGGTTTGGGCCCCTCCTGGTTCGATTCCGGGTTCCTTTGGGTTCTTTGGTTTCGTTCTGGAGGTTTCTTCCTCTTTTTTTCACTTTTCCAATCCTTTAGTAACCTCTGTTATTTGAGCTGTCATTGAAGTTTCTCTTAGCATATCTTTGCCTAACATCCTCTTTTGGCTAGGCTGTAGGATTGCTGAGATTTTTTCTCCGTATGTGTCTGTTTTCCTGTTAACACTTTCACAGTCTAGCCTCTTTACATGTGGACTGTAAATGTTCTGGGCTCCTCAGGCAGCTGCAGGCCACTTGATGATGCAAAAAATGTTTAGAATCATTTAATGTTTTCTAATTTATTTGTTGGGTTATAACAGATTTGGTGTCGAAATGTTAGCATATGAATTGTCTAGAGCAGGCATGTCAAACATGCAGCCTTTTGCAAGCACACCTGTAGTCCTCATAAAGGATACTGTAATTTGGTATATAATATTATACAGTATACAGTAATAGAAAAAATATTCTGCAATAATTTTTATTAAATGACTTCAATTAGTTTTTGTGTGTGGCCCTCATGATAAAAAAAATGTGACCCATATGGCCCTTGAGTTTGACATGCCTGGTCTAGAGCTAGATGCAAAACTAAACGTGTATAATAGATTTTGGTCCTTTCTGTACATTGCAGAACAAAACCTAGTGGTAAGACCTCCTACTGGTTAAAGTTTGATCCTCATAAATGTAAATACTGTACGGTATAAGAAACAAAAACAATAATTAACAGAAATGTACAAAATCAAAATAATATAAATTTAAATGAATTTTATCTGATGCTCTAAGCTATCATAATTGCATTTAATCTTGATTCTGTAAAAAGACCCGAGGGCCTATAAGACTATATTCAGACTATATTCAATGTATAAAAAGACTATATTCAATGTATAGTTGCCATAAAAAAATATTTAAATGTGCCCCGCTGCATTTATGCACCAAATTTCTGCCTTTGAAAATGTCTAATGTCTGCATTAATTTAAACTCCATTTTTACAAGTTGTAGAGCTAAGTATTTTGCACATATGTAGAATTGATAAGAATTACAGTCCTGTACTTGTAAATTGTGAGCCAGTTAGAAGTTGTACAAAAATTTCCTAGAAGATATAATGTAAAAAATTCTGGCAATCTTTCAGGGCACTTCTAATCTACTGATATTCTTCTAATTTCCCACACCTATTGCATGTGGTATGTACTCCAAAGTGTTGAAGTTTCAGCTAAATATCTCGGGTAACAAGTTTAAAAAAGAATAAAATAACTAGGGAGCCGGTCGGCCGAGCGGACAGCACGCTGGACTTGTGATCCTGTGGTCCCGGGTTCGATCCCGGGCGCCGGCGAGAAACAATGGGCAGAGTTTCTTTCACCCTATGCCCCTGTTACCTAGCAGTAAAATAGGTACCTGGGTGTTAGTCAGCTGTCACGGGCTGCTTCCTGGGGGTGGAGGCCTGGTCGAGGACCGGGCCGCGGGGACACTAAAGCCCCGAAATCATCTCAAGATAACCTCAAGATAACCCCCCTGGAAAGAAATTATGTAAATTCCAAAGGTATTTAGTGGTATATTCTCATTATAAATATTATTAGCATATGCCATATATATTTGATATCCAATGGCATTATTATCCCGGATGTATAATTTACTAACCTGTATTTAAATTCTTGTAATATTATTGTAAATGTAAAGCACTAGTTCAACTCTCATTGTCGTAAGGACAAATATTCTTTGCCTACAAGGCATGAATATTTATCTTTAAATCCATAATACCTCTGTACCACAAAAACAACCATTGTGAATATTGGATTAATGTTAGTGAGCTGAAATTTCATCCTAGAAGTGTAGAAGTTTTGTGGCAGAGCAAGCTTTTGGGGTGGGCGGTGGGGTGGGAAAAGCTATTGTTTTTCTACAATATCATTTTTCTGGTAATGTGATGTTGAGCTTACCTTACACACAGACTATTTTCAATGTATATTCAGTGTTAATATGATAAGCTGTATAAATAAACAAGCGAGGTTTATAGGAAAATAATAATGGCAGGTCAAATGCTGCTAAGCTATGATAGACATTCTATCTCGCCGCCACCTGCTAGCATATTGAGGGAAGGGACTTTGCCTTGTGATAGCCTTCTATTCTCTACACTGGTTTGTAATGCCAAAGGCTACCAGAAAAATGATCTAAAACACAAATCTAATTAATTTGCAAAAATGCAAGGGTTGGAAAAAAATTATGAATTATCCTCGGCAAGATAATATACCTAGGCCAGTGACTGACCTTTCTCGGAATACAGCCTACAATAATTGTCTAACTTCTTGGTTTTTATTTAATGCTAGGACAACACTGGCATCAGGAATGGAATGCAGTTTGCTTGGTGTAGTTCCAGAAAATTTAATATTTTTATTCTTGGGTTCTTAACCCTTAGGCTGTGCTATACTTATATAGGCGATGGGAGTAACTGTCATGAAATTGTGCAAATCATACATAGGCGATTGAGGGTCTCGCGCACGATTTAAAGTCGCAAGGTCCCGTGGCTACACAGGGTTCATATCAGCTTCCTAAGGGCTCTTGTAAACAGATGCCATTTTTTTTTTTAAATCATGGGTAACATTCCCGGGTGTGAGAGCTTCAATACTGAATGAGCAGTCAAGACTGGCACATGCAGCACGAGCTAACAGCACTGCTGTTCAGCTTGTGACCACAGCATCGCCTAAAAATGTCAAAATACTTGTATATATGTAACTGCTATTATTTAGCGATAATAGTATTATAGAAGACCCCTGACTGCGATAAAAATTACCAGGATTCTGATAATAGCAGGATTGTGGTGATAATTAGTGCTGTGCGTAGTAAGGTGGGAGGAGTAATCTTGGTGAGAAAGGGAGATAGTACAGTCTGCTGACTGGCCACCTTTAATTGTCTGGACTCACCATACCAGGTTCTCAGTGGTGAACACAAATGTAGATACAGTACTTATATATAACGTGTGCAATAACAGCAAAAGGAGTATGTTGGGAGGAGTCATTTTAGTGAGGGCAGTGGTGTTGTCTGCTAGCTGCTGTGTCACTTGTCAAGCAGTTTTCTGGGGGGAGCCCCGTCGGCTCCCCGGAGCTATCCCAGGCTGATATGCTAATGTCAGACTTTGGCATCAGTCATGTGTATGGAGTTCTTAGGCCTACCGGGAACCACGGCCAGAACCGGGCCCCCTCAGAGAGGCAAGGGGAGCAATGGCCTATAGAAGCCCCCGTGTGGTTGGAAGCATTCTATGTCTGCCATCGACCGGGACAGGCACCCAGAAAGGTAAGCGCCCCAAAACAAACCCCTATTCTGGTTAAAATTGCTACCAAAAGCCGAACTAGTGGATAGAACTCCCCAACAGAAAAACGAGCAAACTAGTGTGAGCAAAGTGTGAGCAAAAACGAGCAAACTGCCGTGCCGCTGTCTGCGCAGCTCCCCCCTCCCCGGGAGGGGGAAGGGGGAGCCCCAGACCCTCTGCGCCGGCTACCCACACCTCAGTTCTTGAGGCTGATGCTATAGGCGAAGGTCGTGTGCTCTGGCTCCGGTGTCGCTACAACACTGTGCTTGCGTGTGGTGTTTGGTTTCTGGGTGCGAGAGCCAGGAGTAATTTTCGGTACTCGGGCTGCATGTGCCTAGGGTTTCCTTCCCTAGGTGCCCTGTAAGTACTGCCCTTGGGGCTTGGGGCCACCTTCCACAGGCTCTTCGGGATCTGCCTCTGCTGGTCCGTTTTACCTTTTTCGTTTTTTCGGCCGCCTGTTGTGCTCTTGGGTGTTCTGTTCTCCCTTGTTACTGGCAGGTAAGAGGCAGTTTGCACTGGTAGGGGCGCAGGGTGCTGCACAGCTTGTATTCCCGACATAGCGGCCGACTCTGTTCCCTGGGGTTCGCTGTCCTCTTGCGGGGTTTTGTTTTTCTTTTTGTTTTTGCCTGGTGGGGGGGTTCTGTCCTATTCCATCCTTAGTTCTAGCCCTTTCACGGTTATACTCGATGGCGCCCCTGCTAGGTCCCCATGAGTGTACACGTCCCTGGGGTACAGCTATAGAAGTTCGCTTGGTAGTTTTGGGCGCCGGTTAGCAGCTCCCTGCCTGGGACTACCTGAGCGCGAGTCCTCTTAAAGTAAACGCTCAGGACCCTGGGAGTCCCCTAGGGGGCGCGTGGGTCCGATGGATGTGACCCGGAGTCCCCACTCGCTGTGTGCGAGTTTGAGGGTTGCTCGATCCCTTTGTCTCAGGGTGACCCTCATTGTTTTTGCCTCTGCCATGCTGCCTGTTGGGTCGGTGATACTTTCGACCCTGAGTCCTGTGAGTGTTGCTGCTTGCTTGTGACTCAATTTACCCAATCCTCTGATGATTCTCTTCGGGTACAGGCGGCGCGTGCGTTGCAGTCTAGGTTTCGTCTGTTGCAACGCGCTAGGTTGGTTGCTCACCCGGATGCCCCGGGGCTGCCCCGCTTTGCTTTTCGTGACCCGGACTTGGGGGTGGGGGTCGCTTCGATCCTGGTTCAGTCCGCGCCTCCTCGTCCTTCCCCTACTGCTCGTTCTGGTCCCCCCCCCTTGCTTCCAGCCCCGAAGCGTCTGACGGTTTCGGGGTCGGAGCAGGGGTTACTTGATCTTGAGACTCTGGCAGCTTCGGGGGGTGCCCCTTCCGGGGGAGCGGCAGAGGCATTCGAGTCTTGTCTCCCGGCCGAAGCTTCGGGGTCTGACCAGTGGGCCCCCCTTCCTTCAGCTGTTCCGGCTGCTCCGTCCTTGTCTTGTGGGGTCGGGGCTTGGGGAGAGGACTCGGCCTCGGGTCCTGTGGTGTTGGACCTCAAGGCTGGGGAGGGGCTGACTTGGGGGCCTTGGGCTCCGCTGGACCCCGCTGGACCCCGCCTGGGTTTTTCTTCTCTCTGAGCGGGGCTTATTGTTACAAATAGTGGGGTTTTCTTTCCCCCCTCTGCGTACGAGTTGGATTTGGTATTGGCCCCTCCCCGGGTTCGGTTCCGTGTTCCCCCGGGTTCGTTGGTTCCGTCTTTCCGGAGGTTTTCGGCTTATCGCATCCAACCTGGTGTGGTGCGAGCGGCCTTTGCAGCTTACCTCCTGCGGGACCCGGATTATGCCTCGGAACTGGATCCGTCTGAGTTCAGGTTTGGGACTTCGTTCCCTTTCTGGCTCCGTTACGAGGTTCCGGAGTCTTCCTGGCTAGCAGACTGCCCCTTGTTTTGGATTCCTGGCATTCCTTCTGTCGTTCCCGCACGTTGGAGTGGCGGGAAGCTTCCACGGTGATTCAGGTTTTCCTGGGGGGCGAGCTTGAGTACCTGAATGAGTGCTTGTTTGCCCCTGCCCTCCCCCGCGATGTGGGCGTTATTCAGCTCCATGTGCAGGTTCCCGTCCTTTCGGCGGCGCTTGTTGCGGAGGACTTGCATGCCCGGGGCCTTTTGGCTTCGGCCTTGTGGTTCTTTTCCATCCTGGAGCTGTCCTCGGATTGGCTCGTGGAGGATGTGAGGACGCTTGGGTCCGTCCCGGGGTCGGCACCTTGTCCTCGGCTGCGCGCTCGTTCGCTGCCTTGTTGAAGCTGTTCACGCCGATTTTGCGGGATGCGGTTTCCCTGTTTTATGCTTCCCGTCTCGCGTGTCGGCAGGCGGTGCTGGGTTCCTCCGTGGAATCTGCTTGGGCTCTGGCTCTTAGGCGTTCTTCCCCCTTTTGTCCTCTTCTTTTTGCGGAGTCGGCCGTGGCGCAGTTTATTCAGGCTGCGTCGGCGGCTTGTCGTCCGATGTCGGACTTGTTGGTCTTCCGGGGGTCCCGGGGTGGGTCTTCCCGGAAGGGTCGTGCCAGGGCTCGGGGTTCCTCTCGTCGTGGTAGGCCTCTGGTGTCAGGTTCGGGTTCGGCTCCTGCTGCGGACCCGCCCTCGTCTGGTCGGCGCGGTGTTCGCTCTGTGCGGGGTTCTGGGTCTCGTAAGGGTCGCCGGCCCTTTCGCGGTTTGCCCCATTGACGGGGCGATGGGGGGGGGCGGCTTGCGCTGTTCGCCCGCGCCTGGTCCCACGATTCGTGGGCCTTTCAGGTCGTGTCTGGCGGTCTGCGGTGGCGTTGGGTGGCCCCTCCCCCTTGGGGGGGTCGGGGCTGGCAGGGCAAGTTTCTTCCCCTGCGCTCCGTCGAGTCGTCTTGGAGTGGGTACGTTTGGGCGTCGTCGAAACGACGTCGTCCCTCAGATGGGTTTCCCGTCTGTTTCCGGTTCCGAAACGGGACTGCGCGGACCTGAGGTTCATTCTGGACTTGTCCCGTCTGAACCCCTGGGTTCATTGCCCCTCCTTCGGATGACTACGCTGTCTCAGGTTCGGCTCCTTTTGGAGCCGGGCGCTTGGATGGTGTCCCTGGACCTCCGGGACGCTTATTGGCATGTCCCGATTCATCCGCGGTTCAGGGACTGGCTCGGTTTTGTGTGGGGCGTCAGAGTTACCGCTTTCGTTGTCTCCCGTTCGGGTTGAACCTGGCACCTCGCGTGTTCACGCGCCTTACACGGGTAGTCGTGGCTCGGTTGCGTCTCCTAGGAGTTCGGGTGTTGGCCTACCTCGACGACTGGCTGGTTTGGGCTCCCAGCCGGTCGCTTGCTTGCTAGCCAGGGATTTGGTTCTTTCCCAGCTCGCCGGGTTCGGGTTCTTGGTGAACTGGAGGAAGTCCCATCTGGTTCCTCTCAGGTTCGGACTTGGCTGGGACTCGTTTGGGACTCTCGCACCTCCTCCTTGTCTCTCCCTCCGGAGTCTCTCCAGCGGCTGCGGTCCCGCCTTCGTCTGTTTCTGGTGGGCCCTCGGGTCACCCGGCGGTTGCTCGAGGGGCTGTGCGGGAGCCTGAACTTCGCGATGGTGGTCTACCCGCCGGGTCGGGTTTGGCTTCGTCGGCTGTTCTGGTTCCTTCGGGGTCCCCCTTCCGCCTCTCTCGCGATCGCAGGTTCGACCCCGGGGGCCTTGCGTCGGTTGCTGCGTCACCGGCTTCCTCTTCGGGTTTTCGGGGTTCGGTGCCATGGCGCCTACCCGAGCCCTCGCTCGATGTGTACACGGATGCGTCGTCTCTAGGCTGGGTTTTGTGACCAGTGCTCACCAGGCCGGCCAGGGGCGTTGGGGTCCGTCCTTCCGTCGAGCTCACAGCACGGTGCGGGAGTTCGCGGCGGTGTGGTTTGCTCTTCGGAGGATTCGGGTGGCCCGCGGATCAACGATCCGGCTCCATTCGGACTGCTCTCCGGTGGTTCATTGCCTGAACCGCGGGGGTTCGATGCGGTCCTTGTCTCTTTGGGGTTGGTCGCTTCGGGTGACTCGTCTGCTGAGTTCTCGGGGTTTGGCTCTCCTGGCTGTTCACGTACGGGGCGTGTCCAACGTCTTGGCGACGCCCTGTCTCGCTTCGTTCCCCTCTCCACGGAGTGGACGGTCGACGACGAGTCCTTCCGTTGGCTTTGCCAGACGTTCGGGCGTCCCGAGGTGGACCTCTTCGCGTCGGCGTGGTCGCGGCGTCTTCCCGTGTATGCGGCGCCCTTCCCCGATCGCGAGGCCGTCGGGGTCGACGCCTTGCGGCTCGACTGGTCGAGGTGGGGTTCCTGTACCTCTTTCCCGGTTCAGCTGTTGCTCCAGGTCCTGACTCGCTTAGAGACTTACCAGGGGAGAGTTGTCCTTCTGGCCCCTTGGTGGCCGGCCCAGCCTTGGTTTCCGGTGCTAGTTGCTCGGGTCCGAACCCGAGGGTTTTTCCGCGGCTCCGCCTCTTTCAGCAGATCGGGCCGGTGCGTCACGTGGTGGTTCGATCTTCTCCTCGAGTCTTCGCGTATGGAATTTTGACTCGAGTTTATCATCATCTCTTGGTGATCAGGTGGCCTCCTTGTTGGTGTCTCACCTGCGGGCTTCTTCTCGGGGCAGTATGAAGTTTCCTGGCGGTCCTTCTGTTTCTTTTTGCGTCTTCGTCGTGTTCATTCCTTGTCTGTTCGGGTGGTCTTGTCCCTTCCTCTGTGGTTGTTTCAGGACCGTCATCTTATGCCTAACACTGTCGCCTCCTATCGTGCGGCGCTGGCGGAGCCGCTTCAGCTTGCTTTCGGTATCGATGTCACGTCTGCGCCGTTTCGCAAGCTGTCTCGTGCTTTGTTTCACCTCCGGCCTGCTCATGCGCCGCCTGAGCCGTCCTGGTCTTGGACAGGGTGCTCGCTTTCCTTTCGTCTCTCGTTTCGTTGTGGCCTCTTCGGTCCGGGATTGTTTTTCCAAGGCTCTTTTCTTGTGGCTTTGGCCTCTGGGGGTCGGGTCGGA